>PVIR01005320.1:0-72266 GCA_004026965.1 Petromus typicus
CTACTTGTCATTTCTTTTATCCTACTTCAACTTGACCTCTAACTATATCAGCAGACAACTCTCAGTCTGTGGTAGGGTTCTTCCCCTGGACCTGAGATAGAGGTGCAGAGGAGGCAGTCCTGATGACTCTGAATTGCCTTGGGGTTATTCTTCCAAGTAAAGCACCTGGCTTCACTTAGATTGCTATTCGTATTTTTTGACATAGACTGAATAATGAAACCCTTGAAGCTTCTGCCTCATATTGCTCTTGAAAACTGCCGGGTGCTGATGCGTAGAATCTTAGCATAGAAGGAACCCTTAAGGCCATCTGGTGTAGTGATACCACACTTTATCATTAGTGAGAGGAACTTTCCAAATTGGGGAGTTTAAAAAATAGGATCGTCGCCTTGCTTCTTGCTGTCCCATCTTTAAAGATCGGTTCCAATTCCTTCATTTTCTTTCAGTTCTCATGTATGTGAAGTTAGCCTGGTCCATAGGCCTGTTTGTAATGAATATAGTTTACCCTTTTAGAAAATGTCAGAGGCAGGAGAAGCAGGACTGCCTGTATTTGTTTTTTTCTCCCTGGTCTTAAGTTTCCTTTGTCAGTCTTACACACCAAATATACTTAATTACTCTGCAACATAATATGCAGTTACTAAAGCAGACACAGGAAGCTTCCAGAAAACCACATATGAAATCACTCAGCTTATGAGGACCCTGGGGATGTGACATTGGCTGAGTGTCCTGAAGGCTAAAATCAAAATTTGACTATAGATAAAAACTGAAAGGGGTATTCCAAGGAAAAGGAAGTGTGTGTGTGTGTGTGTGTGTGTGTGTGTGTGTGAGTGTGTGTGTGTAAAATACATTACACTTTTTATTTTTTATTCTTTATTTTAAAAAATTTTTAAATGTGCCTATAAGCTGATTGTTGTGATGTACACATATAATTCTAGCACTCAGTGGGCTGAGGCTGGAGGATTACTGCGTGTTTGAGGCCAGCCTAGGATGCATAGTGAGTTCATTGTCAGTCTGAATTACATAGTGAGATCCTGCCTCAAAAAAAAAAGAACAAAAGAAAAATGTAAAGTCCCAAACAATCAAAAGTATATATTTATGAATATGAGATATTTAGCAATTTACCTAACAATTATCCAACAATTGGCTGACTTCTATCTTCTACTTCTTCAAGATAGCAGTAGAATACGCCAAAGTAGTGGTAGATAAGATGTTAAAATAAGAGAAGACAGTAAATATTGAACTTTGGAGGCCATTGCAAGTTTTGCATGAATGTCATGATCCTGTTTGAGGTTTAGAGAGAAAGTTCTGACAGAATTCAGACTTGGGGAAGCAGGAAGGCTGATTTTAGGAAACAGTGTGTTTAAATATGTTGTCAGCAAAATTTATTTTCTTTACCAAAATAATCTTTATTACCAGTTTTTATAAATGGTCAGGTTATTTACATTGACAAATCATAGTTGTATGGGTATAAAGTTCATTTTATTTTGTGATAGAATAATGAGATGAGGTGCATTTCACATTGTGCAAGGTTTAGTAATCATTCAGTACACATTTGAGTATCTGTGTTAGGCTTCATGACAATTATAATGAACAGTAGAGTTGGGCTGACCTTCCTGGAGGAGCCAGGAGATAAATAATAAGATTAATAATTAACTGCTAGAAAGAGTAGACCTTGTGGAGTTAGGAGACTATAGATGTCAGCATCATGTTGCATTAGAATTATTTCAGTAGCTTCTTGACAAGTCTCCTTGTCTTTTCACTCTTTTTTTTTTTTTTTCTGAAACACGGTCTCACCATGTAGTTCGGGTAGGCCTGGAACTCTGTGTAGTCCAGTCTTTTCCCGAACTCACAGTGATCCTCCTGCCTCAGCCTCCCGAGTTCTGAGATTACAGGTGTGCACCAACACATCTGGCTCTCTTTCTACTGTATAACTGCAGTCTGTTCTGCCCACAGCAGCCCGTAGTGATTCTTTAATCTGCTCCAAACTTTCTAATGGTTGCTGATTTTTAATCTGTAGAAGCTGGAGTTCTCACAGTGGCCTGTGAGGCTCAGCAGTGATCTGTCCTTGTCCCGTTGTCTGTCTGCTCTCATTTCTACTGCATTCCTCTCACTTATTCTGCCTCAGCCCTGTTGAGCTCCTGGTCATCCATGAGTAGCCTGCCACTACCTTAGGGGCTATGGCTAACTCCTCCCACTGGCAGGTCTCTGTTCAGTTGGCACCTGCTGCATAGAGACTAGCTTGGTCCCCAGCTTGGCAGTTTAGCTGGCCATTCTGCCACCTGTATTCCCTATCTCCTTCACTCTGCCCTCACACCCTCTCCCTGTGGTACTTACCATCTTTTCATGTTATAAACCTTATTATCCTGTGGTCTTCTTCCTCCTACTTAAGCTCCATATAGCCAGTGCTTTTTACCTATTATTGATGGGTCTACTGTAAGTGTGCACAACAGTGCCCAGCGCTGGGCAGGCACTGCGAATAAACACGGACAGGGTAAACATGAGAGGAGGCTGACACTTGAGTGGAAAGCTGACAACTACACTGATGTCTGGAGTTAACTAGACGAGTCAGAGATGGAGAGACATCAGAAAGGTATGTGGGTTTTAGGTGGGGTAATTTAGCAATTATGAGGTACTAAAAGAGAAACCAGACAGAGACAGAAATAATTTGTTATAAGAAGGAACTGGGTTCTTTAGAGTTTTTTCTTTATGGTAAAACAAATGAGAAGACAGTTACATGTTTTAAGCAGGCTGCAGATACCAGGTTTGCACTGCTTCATAAACAGTGATCCTAGCCCTAAGAGGGAGAACATATTGATGGGGAGAGAAGTGGAATTGGCTAGATCAGTTGTGAACTATTGCAGTGGTGCCCCAGTGAGGAGAGAGGACAGTTTTCAGGTTGTGGTGGTGGAGATGGGAGGAAGTCAGACCTGAGAGAGACATTTAGGAGGCACAATGAGTGAGAGATAATTGGATGTGAGAACAGAGGAGGAATACGGATGATACCTTGCTTTCTGACTTATGTAACTGGTTGATTGGTGATTTGTTCACTGTTGTGAATTTGGAAGAGATGTGGCTGGGTGTGGTGGCACAGGCCTTTAATTCCAGCACTTGGGAGGCTGAGGCAGCAGGATCTCTGAGTTGAGGCCAGCCTAAACTGCATACTGAGATCCTGTCTCAAAAACCCAGAACCAACCAACCGACCAAACAAAGAAACAAAAGAAGGGATGTGAACTCAGGTTTAAATCTGTTGATTTTAAGACAAATGAAGTCTGAGAGGTATTTGGATGTGTAAATCTAGGACTGGATTTCTAAGTGTGTAAACCTGCTTCACTGAAAAGCAGTTGAGGGGAGGATTCACCAAATAATGTACATTAAAGTTGTTAAACTTTATAAAGTTATAAAATTAAAGTCTCATTCTTTTACTTTAGTTTCAGGTTTAAACCTTCTACCCAAAATGAATGTGCTTTCTAAGTTTTATTTTTTTTATGTATTTTACAATTCAGAAGGCAACAAGCATTCCCTGAGCTTAAATATGTCAAATGTCTTTCCCTGAAGCACTTAGATTTCTGAATAATTCATATTGCTAGATTTTAAGACTCATAAAACATTCACTGTGTGTGCTCAGAAACCTGGCTTATAGCTAATGCAAGAGGAAAACTATTCACCAGACTCCTTTGGCAAGGTTTAATTCACCATTAATCATCAAGGTCATTGCAGACTTCCCTGGGCTGCTTTCTCCTCTCCAGATGTCCAGTGTCCTCTGAATCGCAGCTGTTTATCTTCTTATTCTTGTTCTTCTCTCCTCACCAGAGCCTGAGAATAACTTTCTCCCCATGAACTCTGAAGTGAGAGGAAGGCCACCAAGCTGTGGGTCAGGGTCAGCAGCAGTGTAGTGTCATGGCCGTGAGCACAGATTCCGGAAGTAGATGTGGACTGGTTTTCCTCCTTGCTCGCCGTGTGACCTTGGCAAGTTAACCTTTTCAGGAGCATGAAGATCATAACAGCAAAGGAGTAGTCTGCAGAGTCTAGCTATGTGACAGTTTATGATTCCAGCACTGTCAGTAGCACTAGTAATGGGGAAGATCTGCATTCTATTTTTATTTTGTCTGAGTCAGTTGTTTTTGCCCTGGTAAGCAAGATCTACTGTCGTGAATGATGTTTACATTTTATTTTATGTTTTGTTAAACTCGTAGGTTTTGCAACAGATTTTTTTTTTTTTTTTTGGTGCTGAGGATAAAACTTAAGACCTTGTGCTGGTGCCACTGAGATACATCCCCTGCTTGTAACAGATTTTTAAGTGATAAACCTTGTAATTAAATTCTTTTTTTTCCCCAGCACCAGGCTTGAATCCAACACTTTTGCACTGAGCTACCATACATATCTAGCCCTTGTTCAATTTTTCTTTTTGACAGGATGTCACTAAGTTACTAACTTGCCCAGGCTGGGCTTGAATTTGTGATGCTCCTGCTGTAGTCCCTCAGAGTGCTGGGACTGCGGGTGTGTGTCACCATGCCCAGCGAATTCATGACATAATTTTAAAAAGAATTAACTGATCTCTGTACCATACGGTGGATCCCCTGATGATGGAGGTGAAGTTTCGTTCATCTTTGTTTTCTCCTTTGTAACACTGTTCAGAACATGCTCCAGAGAAGCTCTGTGTTGTTTTACTACCATTTCAGACGCAGGTGTGTACCGCTGCCAGGCACATGGTAATCCAAGGGACCCAGCAGATGGAGATAGACACTGATTTTATACTCAAGCCTCCTGCCCATTTTCTCCTTGAGATACCTTAGCTGCCATCATGACTTCAGTTCCACTTTGTTGCTGAGCGCCCCTAAGGTGTGTCTGTCTTAACCCACCTGTGGAGGCTCCGGCTGTGTTTAGGATCTCTTTGCCTGCGTCTTTCAGGCACATCACAGAAGTACACCCACGCTGATGCCGCTCTCCTAGTCTCCCTGTTAGCAGTCCCTGTTTGGATTCATGCTCCCCCACTGACCATTGGCAGCCATCCAAAGCCATCCTGATGGCCATTCTTGATTCCTCCCACCTGCTGCTGAAACTGCTTTAGTGTTTCTCAATTAAAAACCTTTTCCTTTGTTTGTACACTTTGGCCTCAGTTCATACCCTCATTCTTCACCTATCTAGAATAACGCCAGCTATCTCTAAAATTACTCTTTGGTTTCTCTTCCACACTGTTGTCCCCAGAATACTGATCTCATCCTGTTACTCTCTTGTTTACAAATTTTTAGTAGTTTCCTGTTGCTTAGAGCAAGGCCCACAAGTAAACTGTAACTTGTGGGCAGCTCTGGCCTTCTGCCTGTTTTGTAAGTATGAGTTGGGTTGGAACATAGCCATACCCACTGCTTCATGTTTTACATATGGCTGCTCTCTTACCGCAGCAGCAGAGTTGAGTGGCCGTGACAAGGATTGTAGGGCCCGCAGAACTTAGGTTTATACTCTGGTTCTGTTCAGCGGAGGTTTGCTACTCAAATGACTTAGAGGATAGAGTTCAAACTCAAGCAGGCTAAAATAGAATCATTCTTAACTCTGTTCTCAACAGGATTGATCATTATCATTCAATGAAATGCCCAGCACTCTTCTGGGGTTCACATTTCTGTATGTTTATTTCTCTGTTATCTGGCGGCTCATGCTTTAAAGCCCATCCCAGTTCTTTCCCTAAAAGACTTTAATTCTTCCCATTAGATAATGTCCTCTAATACTGTTTTCATATTTTCATATTTCTGCTTTAGTATTTATGGCAATTTTTAAAATATAGCACATAGTGTATGTGAATCTATTATATCACATATTGTAATGCAGTTATTTTTTCTCCTTACAATGTTCCTTACTAAACTATTCTCTGCATTGATTATCCTAATTTTGTTTATGCTTTGTGCATTCACTGGAAGCAAACTAGTAAAGAAATAAGTGGATGGGCCGGGGATTTAGCTCAGTGGTTCTGTCGCCTGTCTTGCAAGTGCAAGGGCCGGGGTTCGATCCCAGGTAACCACATAACAATACTGGGCGTGGAGACCCACGCCCAGCAGCAACCAGTGTCACACACCACAGTGCCGGGCGGGTGTGGTGGCTTGTGCCTGTCACCCCAGCACTCAGGAGGCAGAGACAGAAGGATTGCTGTGATGTGAGTTGGAGGCTGAGCTCAGGGCCAGCCTGAACTACAAAATGAGACCCTGTCTCAAAAAAAGCCAAAACAAAACAAAAATAAAAACAAACAAAAAATAAGAGAAATAAGCAGATAGATGGTATTTTAGGAATTTGATTAAATGACAGATACCCAAGTTAACTTCATTGTCTGGCATTTGTGTATGAAGATTATTCAGACCATGTTTCATGTTAAAATGAATGCTTTTTTCTCTTTTGCAAGTGTCTCTTTTTTTCCTAAGCTGATTTTTTGGGGAAGCAAAACATTTATTGGTACATTTCAGATATACATGGTAATAACATTCATCATAGGGAATTTGTACTTGTACATGATCATATTTTGCTAAGCTGAATATTTGAAAGTAAATTTTTGACAGTTGAGTCACCTTGAATACTCTCTGAGGACTTGCATTTTCTTTTATAAAGTGTTACCATGACCATGATCTAGCTCAGTGACTCTGGAACCTGCCTTGAAAGCGCAGGATCCCAAGTTTGATCCTTGGTACCAAATAAAAAAACAGACAAACAAGAATTGTCTCTTAGTGATAGAAATAGTTCTGTCTAATGAATTATAAGATTTTGAGTCAGGCTAGTGTGTTGGTCCACTTTTCAACAGTATGGCAAAAGGCTTAAGATAATCAGTTAAAAAGGAAGAGTTGATTTTGGTTTATGAACTGAGATGTTTCAGCCTTTGGTCCTTTGGCCCTGTTGATTTGGACCTGTGACTGCACAGAACATCATGGTGGGAACATGTGTTAGAGTGAAAGAGGGGGACAGAACGGGGCTGGACTTCCAAGACCGTCTTCAGGCCGTGTTCCTTCCTGATAACCTTACTTCTCCCATTAGGCTCCGTTTCTGGTGGCTCCACCACTGCTCAGAATGAACTTCCATAGGCTGGGACCAAGCCTTCAACTCATGGGCTTTTGGGAGAAGTTCAAGATCCATACGGTAGCAACCAGTAATCCATAGTCTAGTTCAGTAATTTCTTCCAAAATTGATGACAGGGTCAGTTTTATAGGAGACTGTACCCATAATTTCTTTGACCTTAGAAGATGATTTAAGTTTATAAAATACAGTTTCAGATGTATTACATTATACATAAGGTCTCTCAACCGGATACAGACAAGAATCAGCTAGTTCACTGTTAATTATAATAATTTTTAAAACTTTATTTTTAAAAAAACAATTCACACAGAACAGCAAACTAAAAATATGCAAGTGAAGAGCAAAACAGACACTTCATCCTACTGGTGTTTTATTTAACAGTAGACAGTAGTACTGATGTTTGTTCTTCTTGTCATGTTTATATATGTGTGTGTTTATATATAAGTACTATGAATTATTTTTTATAAAATGGAAATGATATACTTTTTAAACCTTTTTCACTTAATACCAGTCATTACCGTAACTTTCTTATACCTTTAAATATTTTTAAAAAATAGATTTTAAAGTTCACTAAGTAAACTAGTTAGTTTACTTAAACATTTGTTCTGATGTTGGGCATTTAGATTTTATCTAAGTTTTTGCTTTCAGTAAGTCTCCAGAAGCTTCATATATTAAATATTGTATTTGTTTTTCTACTTTAAAGCAGGGAGCCAGGGTTGGTATTGACAGTTCCTATTAAGTCAAAACTGTGTCATGATAACATAGACTTATCTTTTAGTAAATACTGACAATAAAACCTTCATGAAGGTCAGTCTTCTCAGTTAAGAGTGTGTGTTCTTTGTACAGTAACCTTTCCACTCCCTTTCCATTTCTAAATGCTTGGGTTCTCTGTCTTGTTCCCTTTTTTCCTTAAAATTCTTCAGTTATTTTCCCCTTTATACCAGTGAAACTCCAAATTCTTAATGAGCTCCCCAGAAGTCCTTAATGAGATCTGGTCCTTGCCTGTCTTTCTTCAAATTGATTGATTGATTGATTGTGGTCCTGGGGATTGAATCCAGGGCTTGTACATGCGGGGCAAACTCTGCCACCGAGCTGCACCCCACCCGGCTCCCTTTGTCTAGTTTTAGTCCAAGTCATGTGCTCCACTGACTTATTTAACTTACTTAGCCCTTTGTTGATACCAGCTGATTCTTCCTTGGTGGAACTAAAGGGACACAGAGGTGTTGGATATGATTTTCATTTTCCTTGTTCTATGTTATTGCATCTCCTTAATCTGATTAACTTTATTGAGTTGTAAATTTTCAGAATACTTTAAAATTTTAATAATTTTTACCTCTTCAGAAAGGCAGGCTTATAACTCCAGAATTTGGATTGCTGTGAGTTAAAGGCCAGCCTGGACAACTTAACATAGTTCAGGAGTGGTCTGAATTACATGGTGAGACCCTGTCTCAAAAACAACAACAACAAAAAGCTTTTCATGGCACCCCATGTTAAAATAGGACTTTCTTTTGCTTTCTAATAGGATCCTGTGCATGTCCTTCCTAGCACGGTTATTTAGATGAATTTGTTGCAGTGTTCCTTTGCCCAAGCCATCTTTGACCTACTCAACTGAAGCCCTGAAACAAGGAACCTCAATTCATTTGATTTAAATAAGTATCTAAATAGTGTGGAGATAGCTATATATTTTCTGCTTATACAACTAGTTATAATAGTTTAATATATAGGAAATGAAAGGGGTTTCACTTTGTTTTAACCTTGAACCATTATCTTAAATTCAGTGACTTTGCTTCTTCTTGATTTTAAACTAGTTAATATCTAATCTTTCATTAATAGTTCATTGACACGTCTGCAGAATATCGTGATCAAATGGTCCTGTGTTGGTTTTTTTTTTTTTTTTTTAACAAATAGTTAAAGTAGTATTGGCCAATCACCTTGACAATATGTGTCTCGGTTTTGCATTGCATTAAGAGTATGTCTGGAAAGTCTCCCTGCCTGAGAACAGCCCAGCCATCCAAATGTCTCCCTTGTACCAGGCAGCAGTTGGAATTCTTTTCTTTGCCATTCAGCTGTTTTTTCTTTTTACTTTCTTTTTTCCTGGCTTCCCTAGAGTCTTCTCCATGTATCTGCTTTCTGGGGTGAGCTGGGAATTGAAAGTGTTGGGGGTTTTCTCTTGTGACCCACACCCAGCTGTGATTTCCCCTGTCTGTTTCTAGCTGTTCCATCCTCTGACATTCGAGGTCAGAAAGACTGAATTTGTGCTTGAAGTTTAGTCATTTTTTTACCACAGGGATTCTCTGTGGTTGGAAGTGAGAAAAAGCTGTATAAAAATGGGTTTTGCTAGGAGTAGTAGTATAGACCTGGGAGGCTGAGTCAGGAGGATCACCATGAGTTAAAGGCCAACCTGGGCTACATAGTGAGTTCAAGGCCATGCCGAATCACAAAGCAAAATTCTGTCTCAAAAAAGGTGAGCTCTGCTGATTGTGTTTCCTTTTTTTCCAGAAATTTTTTTTTTTGGTACTGGGACCTTGCATTTTTAAATAGTACTTTTAAATTAGAAAACTGTCTGTCTGTCTGTCTGTCTATATATCTATCTAATTTATTGTAGTACCCTCGATCAAACTCAAGACGTTGAGCTTGTAATGCAGGCTGCAGTACCTCAGAACCACTGAGCTAAATCCCTGGCCTGTTTTTTAGAATTAATGATGATTCTAAATCACCCATTTGAATATGATTTCTTTGCTATAAAAAATTCCCATAATATGACCCTTTTATCATTCATTTTTTGTTTTATTTTTGTACAAACACATTCTAACATGCTTGGCCCTACCATTCTTTATTTCTCTCATTTTTGCCCTTTGTTACCTGCTGCTACATTTTAGACTTAACTCCCAAAATGTAGTGGCTTAAAGCAGTCATTTTATTTCGTGTACTGGTTTCTATGGGTCAGGAATTCGGGGAGGGCACAGCCATAACGATGTGTCTCTGCTCCATACCTCTGGCACCTCACCCGGGAGGGCTCGACAAGTGGGGCTGCATCCCTGGCTAGGATGCGTCACCTACAAGTGCCTTTGAGCACATGTTGGCAGCCAGTGGTAGCTGCTGACTGGGACAACAGCTGAACTGTGAGCCAGAACTCCCACGTGGTCTCCACAGCACGGCAGCCTTGGGTTTCTGCGTGGTACGCAAACTTCAGAAGTGCTTTCCAGAGAACCAGGCGGATGCTGAGGTGCCTTCTGTGACCTCATCTTGGAAGTTGCATGACAGAAGTTGCAGAGCATTGTTTCTTCTATATTGATCAATCAGTCTTTCTTGTTGACCTCCTTATTGGTAAGACATTGCTCCACCTGTCAATGGGAAAAGTGTCAAGGTTTGTTTTTTTTTTAATGGTGCAGGAAATTCATTTCCAGACTGTGGTTGAATATACTCTACCACAGAGCTATTCCTTCAATCCCTGCAGACAGATGTGAAAACTGAGCGTTCATTTAGCAAATGGCAAACATCCCCTTGTGTCTAAGCACAGTCTTGTGTGCATCTCATCGGGTACTTACTGATCTTTTCTTAATTTTAGTAGAATAAGACCTAATGGAGTTTAAAACTTTAAGAAATGAATAAGAAGCACTTATGGTGCATACATCTAATTCCTCAGAAGACTGAGGCTGGAGGATCACAAGTTCCTTCTGGGTGACTGAGCAGGACCCTATGTTAGAATTGATTTTTTAAAAGGGAGTTGGGGGGCCGGGGAGTTAGCTCAGTGGTTCTGGCGCTTGTCTTGCAAGTGCAAGGACCCGGGTTCGATCCCCGGTAACCACATACAATACTGGGCGTGGAGACTCACGCCCAGCAGCAACCAGTACCACATACCACAGTGCTGGGAGTGGTGGCTCACACCTGTAATCCCAGCACTCGGGAGGCAGAGGCAGGAGGATTGCTGTGATGTGAGTTTGAGGCTGGGCTCAGGGCCAGCCTGAACCACAAAGCGAGACCCTGTCTCAAAAGAAAAAAAAAAAAGGGAGTTGGGGATGTAGCTCAGTGACGGGTGCTCCTAGGTTTGATCACCAGTACTACAAAAATATTACATTACAGTTTCTTCACATTGAGCTATATCCTCAGGTCTTTTAAAATGTATTATAGGGCTAGGGATTTAGCTCAGTGGCACTGCACCTGCCTCGCAAGTGCAAGGTCCTGAGTTTGATCCCTGACCAAAGAAAGGTATTTTATTTTGAGATGGTATCTTGCTAATCACTAAGTTAGCCAAGGTGGGTTTGAACTATTTTTGTTGCTTTGTTTTGGCTTTTTGAGATAAGGTCTCACTTTGTAGTGTAAGTTGGCCTTGACTCACTGTGTAGCCCAAAATGGTCTTGAACTCATGGTGATCCTCCTGTCTCAGCCTCTTGAGTGCTGCAATTATAGATGTGTACCCCTGTGCCTGGCTGAGCTTGAACTTCGGATCTTCTTGCCTCAGCCTCCCAGAGTGCTGGGATTGCAGGAGTGTACCATCAGGCGCAGGTAGATTTTTCACTTATCAAAACATTTCCTTTGTTTGATGACTTTTTGTTTTGTTCATAGGTTACCTTGTTTAATGAGGATCCATGTGTGAGGAATAAGAATGGCAGGCTTCCTAGATAATTTCCGGTGGCCAGAATGTGAGTGTATTGACTGGAGTGAGAGAAGGAATGCGGTGGCTTCCGTGGTTGCAGGCATATTGGTGAGTGAGCAAGTGTATGTCTCCTGTTCCATCCTGGAAATTAGTGTTGATTCCTCTGAACTGTGAAAACGTTTCTAGGTATTGTATTTCACTGCTGTTTTAAATAGATAATTATCAAGATTCTAGGTAATAATGCTCTAGAATATTGTTTGTTTGGTAAATTTGTTAAATTTACTACTTTTTCTTCAGTTCTAAGCATATTAATACTTAAATATTCTCAAAGCCTCAAACTTTGATGTAGCACAAGATTATTGTGACTCATTGAAGATCAGGAAGCTCCATCAGCTTTGTTAAAACAGAAGTTCTGGTGGTGCTCTGGGAGGGCATAGGATTGTGGTTCCCTTACTATAGTACTGGGGAACAGAGGAGGAAGAAGCAATTTGTGTAGGAAACAGTTAGCTCAGGTTTTTTTTCATTGTTTTCCTCCTTTTTAAAACTTTTTGTTACTGAAAATGTTATGAGTATAAATAAAAATAGCGAATAGTGTAAAGATTATTCCTTGCTGGGCATGGTTGTGCACAGCTGTAATCCCAGCATTTGGGAGGCTGAGGCAGGAGGATCACTGTGAGTTCGGGACCAGTCTGAAGCACACAGGAAGACCCTGTCTCAAAAAAAAAATATTTTTTTCCCTCTTACCCCATAAACTTATTATCCAGCTTCAAAAAACAGATCAAAGCAAAAACAAATTGCAGCCAGTTTTGCTTTATGTTATCAGCCTCTCCTGTTCTCCACTGCATGTTTTAAAATAGGTTTCAGCCTCTTTTACAATTTCTAGAATTCATTTGTGTCAATATGTAGTTCTGTACCCAAAGTCACATAGAAAAGAAAAAAAGTAGGACAAAGTAGGAGGTAGAGATAATTGTGAAGAAGTCTGAATGCAGGGCTAGGGATGTAGCTCACTGACACCTTGTCTGCCTGGCAACTGCAAGGTTCCAAGTTCAATCCTTGGTACGCAAAAAAATAAAAATTAAAAATAAAAAGTCTAAATACAGAATTCTATATTATTTTTAATTTTCTTTTTTAAAATGTGCTTCTTGACTGTGTTCATTAACATATGGAAGGAGGGCAGATCTGACCTCATGAGATTAGTGTGAGATTACTTTTTTATATTAAATGACTTTCAGGTTTTTCTGCTGCTTCATTTCATAAAGAGTTGGGGAGCTTTTTTCCTGGTTTTTAACAGCCTCGTTTTGAAAGTCTCTGGGGAGCGAAACTGTTCAACCTAACTTGCTATAGCCGGCCGCTGTCCCCCAAGCTCAGAATGCAGAGTTGAGTGACAATCCTAAGTCTGCCCAGGTGCTTCTCCAATTGGGGTGCTCGGGCCTCCAGCAAGGGGTATAGGCAGTTCCTTGGCCAAGGAAGACAAGGTTGGAGTTCTGTGTCCGTGTTGCCTGCCACCTGCTGCTGCTCAGTGCTGACAGGACATCTGTTGTCCCAGCAGGACCTCACCCAGTTCCCCTGCACAAGCCAGTGTCTCTTCACGATGTCATGCTTCTCTTGGGTACCTTGCTAGCTCATACGTCCTTTGAGCCATGTCCTCTGTGACCTGCTGTCTCCCCGGACCTTGCCTGCTCACATCCCATTCAGCCGTGAACTCATGGTTTGGTCCATCGATGAGGTTTATGCCTCATGATCCAGGCGCCGATGTAGGCCCCATCTCTGAACATCTCTGTATTGGTGATCAAGTGCCCAGCACAGTGAGTCTCTTAGTAGGCCTTTCAGATCCCAGCTATAAAGAGGGGAAGTGGATATGAGGGAGCAGAGGGACCCTGAAAGTCTGAACTCTGGTTCATTGGTTGGTGGCTGAAGGAAGAGGGAGCGCTCAGTGGTATCTGGGCAGCCCTGGCCTGTGAGCTCTCCAGAGCCTGTAGTGTTAAGTGACAACCACAGGTCTCAGCTAGGTGAAAAATGTTGAAAACATTTGCTAAAATTTATATAAAATGTGATGGTGATATAATTTCCCTATTCTGTTAGGACTTTAGAAACATCACACCCACATTTAATTTGTCTAAGGAATTCTGTAGCAACTTTTCTACATTATGTCTGTTCTATTTACATGGGTCTGTTTAGTTTGTTAGTTTAACTAGAAACATTTTACAGACTCATGTTCAGGTAGCTATACAATGTTAAATGATGTGACTAAAAGATGAAAATAGTTTTGGAGATGTGACGATTGACTCCTGGTAAGCACACATCTCATTTGTGGGACAGAAGTGCCCTCGGGTGTTAGACAGGAATATTGTCTAGAGAGGACAGGCCAAGACAGAGAGCTGCTTCTGTGGGAGGGTCTTTAAGAGAGCTTCAGCCATGCGACTGTGGGGAGTGGAGAAGCAAAGAAGCCGTTCCTGAGTGCTGAGAGCAAGATGTCAGACTCTTACTCCGATTTGACTTAATCTTCTATAAAGACGTAAACAAGGGACTCTTATTCTAAATTCAAATTCAAATTGGTGTTTCAAATTCAAATTCAAAATTCAAAAATAGAAATACTGTGTTTCACTTAGAGGAAGAGTTCAGTGTTCTCACATCATGGCTGCTGCTGCAGTTTTTTACAGGTTGGTGGATCATGATTGACGCAGCCGTGGTCTACCCCAAGCCGGAGCAGTTGAACCATACTTTTCACACCTGCGGTGTGTTTTCCACACTGGCTTTCTTCATGTAAGTATGAGGTAATTCTCAGTTCACGATTTTCCTTTTTCTTTTTTCTCCTTAATGGTCAGTGATTTCTTGAATAACTTAAACTTGATTGATGGATTCTTCTTTCACATGCCCCATTTGTCTTCTCAGTTTATTAAGGTCGCTTCTGTGGCACTGACAGTTGATCCCTGGGACTCAAGTGTACTAGGCGAGCACTCTGGCGCTTTTATATTTTGAGACAGTGTCTCCCTGAATGGGCTAGGCCATGCTTAAACTTTTGCTCCTCCTGCCTCAGCCTCTTCAGGAGCTGGGGTTGTAGGCATGCACCATCATGACTGGTTTAGTTTTTGTTTTTTTTTTTTAAACCAAGAATGAGTGTTGAATTTAGTCAGGGATCTTGTGTTTTTTGAGGCAGGGTCTTGCTATGTAGTTCAGATTGGCCTAGAACTCAATATATAGACCAGACTGGCCTCAAACTCATGACTATCTTTCTGCCTCAGCTTGAGTGCTAGGATTACAGGTGTGTACCACCATGCCTGAGTTTAGTTAAATACAGTATCTTTTTAGCATCTATAAGATTATAATTTACCTTTTCTCTTTATACTGTTAAATTGTTAAGTTAGCAGATTTTGTTAGTTTCAAGGTATATTTTTTTCACAGTACATTCATATCACAGTGAATCTTAGAGTTAGTGGTCTCTTCAGAGTTATACTGCTAACTTTTTTTTTTCCTTTCATGCTAGTATTAAAAATAATGGTACAGGGCTGAGGATTTAGCTCAGTGGTTCTGGTGTCTGCCTGGCAAGCACAAGGTCTTGAGTTTAGTCCCTCGTATCACATACCTCAATGCCAGGCGTGGTGACTCAGGCCTGTAAACCCAGCACTGATAACCATATGCCACAGTGTCGGGCGTGGTGGCTCACACCTGTAATCCCAGCACTTGGAGGAGGACTGCTGTGAGTTCGAGGCTCGCCTAGGCTACATAGTGAGCTCAGAGCCAGCCTGAACTACAAAGTGAGACCCTGTCTCAAAAAAAAAAAAAAAAAAAAAAACACCAAAAAATAAAAATAATGTTGTATCTTAGAATTGATGATTTTAAATTTAATAAAATAAGTTGAATTTCCACATACTCAGCTTTTACCATGAACTATTTATTTGTTTGGTTTTTGTTTTTGCTTTTTCATTTTTTGAGACAAGATCTTGCTTTATAGCTCAGGCTGGTCCTGAACTCAGCCATGTACTCAGCAGTCCTCTTGCCCTCTGCCTCCCGAGTGCTAGGATTATAGGTGTGAGCCACCATGCCTAGCACTGTGGTATGTGGTACTGGTTGCTGCTGGGTGAGGGTCACCACGCCTGGTATTGTTGTTTGCGGTTACCTGGGATCTAACCCAGGCCCTTGTGCTGGCAAGACACATGCCGGAACCACTGAGCTAAATTCCTGGCCCTGTTTGTTTGCTTTATAAAATGTGCTCCTCCACTCTCTTCCTATTCGAGGGTAGGGTAGAACTGACTGCAAATGAGATTGATCTGTGACTCTTTGTTTTTATTAAAGAACTTAAAGGTTTATGAGTTACTTCACTTCATAAAAGAGTTTTGAAGCTTTCCATGAATATTTTCTTTAACAATTAAAAAAAATATTAAACATTTAGATTATATAATATCCTTACTTTGTCAGGCATTTTAAAGAAAGTTGTATTATAGCAATCATTGAGTTAGGACCAGCCTGACATATGAACAACTTGGGTTACGACTAGAATTTTAATTTTAATTTATGATCAACATCTTGAGTTATTTCAGATGCTGGACTGTTGTGCTTCAAGATGGTTTTATATACAGACTTAACCCTTGAAGAGTTCTGGAAGGAACATTTTTTCCTGTGTGGGACTAATTGAGGGTTATCTTTGAGGACGCTGAGATCTGACTGTACACAGAGAGAGACTTTGAAGGCTGTGTAGAGGAGCCTTTACCTTCGCCTTCATTAACCAACCCACGTTACAAGCAGCCCTCCTGAAGAAATGGAGTTCCTAAGTCAAGGGTCCACTGTGCTCAGTATCCATCCAGGCTGCTACGTAAAAGCGATCCCTGTGACTGCTCCTCATTAGTGCGCACCGCTTTCACGCACAGGGAGAGACAAGCTGCAAAAAACATCCTGTTTGTTTTACACAGAGTAAATTTCATCTGAGCTTAAAGAAAATCACTTGGCTTCCAACCAAAAGATCCTGTTGAGCTTTATTTTCAGTGTGGAGGATACACTCACTGAACACAGGGTCACAGGGTCTCCCATTGAGTGACGCTGCCTCCATTTACCTCTCATGAGAAACCTAAAAAGGAACATATGTGTGTAAAAAACTGGTGAAGAACTGAGAAAATTGGCTACTCTTTCATAATTTCTAGAGACAAGTGATAAAATTTCTTAAAATACGTATGTTTTCGGAGTGTACTTTAGGGGAAAAAAGACTCGTGTAATATTTCTGTCCATAAGACTTTTGTTAAAGATTTGTTAAACATTGACCTTATTTAGAAAATGGTCTGTTTCCTTCTAAGTGAATATTTTAATAGCATGAAGGCTCATTGGATGATTTTGTTTTGTTCCAGGATAAATGCTGTGTCCAATGCGCAGGTGAGAGGTGACAGCTATGAAAGCGGCTGTCTAGGAAGAACAGGTAAAGGCACTATAGGATGCAGGTAGATACACGCTACCTAGGGACTGTGCAGCTGAAAAGCCAAAGCCTCCTGTGAGTCCTTATTCAGGACTGGAAATGATGATACAGAATATTTTCATTAACTTTTTATATTTTTAAAATTAAAAAATTTATTTTGGTTTTTTTGAGATGAGGTCTCAGTACCTACGCCAGCCTTGCCACGGCCTGCATGGCTGCTTGACTCCCCAAGAGGAGGCAAATGAGGTGGTGAAGAAAAAACCTCCCAGACACATGTATAAAGAGAAAAGCTTGAGGCCAGGTGGGACACCGCCCTCTGATGGAGAAACTGTGACACAGCACTAATCCGGAAGTTTATTTTATACTGTATCAGGGAGGCCTGTGCCGGGTAGATTCAGAGTGAAGAAGCTCTATTGTGTTATACTGAGAATGTCGAAGGAAAGTAGGACATTCTCAAGGAGAGCTAGGTTCCCTAGAAGTGTTTCAGTTAGTATCAAGGACACAGGTCCCTGTTCAGCTTCCTTTATCTCCTGGAACTGAAGGTCAGGAGCTCAGGGAGTATCTTGACAGCCGACAGTCAGCTTTGCATGATGCTCACAGATTCCCATGAGGGAAATGGGCTGAAGACCCTTGACTGTTTCCAGGCCAACTTAGCATATTCCTCAGTGATTCAGCTAGAGACCTTCAGCTTGAAAACTTTGTTCGAGCTCCCGTGCACCAACTGCCATGGGGCTTTGCCCACCATATGGGAAATCAAAAGCTGTTATGTGTTTGCAGAAGGCCGAGCAGGTCACATTTTATTTCATGAGTGTCCCCCTCAGTTAAATGGTATTTATGTTTATATCTGGTGCAGAGTACAAGTCCTGCCCGTGACTTCAGAAGTTAAGATGGAACTGCCTCATAGTGCAGCTTAGGCATTCTCATGCTCAGCTTCTGTAGTACTTAAATTGCTGATTTATAAACTATCTTCATTTAATTCCCAGAGGAATTTGTGGGGAAGTATCAAAGTAGTATATGATACTCCTAATAAATCTATAAAAAGGTGTAGGATCTGAGTGGAAAAAAATAATTATACGTAGAATCTAGTACATACATCCTCCTGTTTTTTACTTTTAAATCTGAGATTCCAGGTAACCAAAGTAAAAAAGGGAAAAATGTTAGTTTTATTTTTTACCAAACAAGAGCATCCTCATTTTTCAAGATAATTTTTTTCTTATGTAATTCTGTTAAAGAGTTTAGCATATTATGGCCACATATAAAGGACAGGATGAAAAATAATTATAAGGATTTTTAATAGTTCCTTTCATTCACTTTTAGATAAAAGCTGTAATTGAATAAGCTTAGAGTTTGTCTTTTTCCACCGAATGAAACATGACCTTCTAGCTCTGGAGATTTGCTGCTTAGCACGGTAGTATAATTTAGACCATCTGGACACCTGCTTCTCTCCTACACGAGCTATTCTACCCCTGCTGAGCTTTGATCAATGCTTCTTGCATATCTGGTGTCTCAGATGCATGTTTCAGTTCACTTAGTAACCGAATATCTGCATTTGAGGCACATTTCAATTTCTGTTGTGGAAACTGGCTAGGATTTTATTTCCTTTCACATCAGTGGAGCTTTGTTTCTTTCCCATAGGATGATGCACCATCAGTATGCTTGAGAAAAGGGTCCGATATAAGTGTTAAGCGGTTTTCCTATAAATGTGTTAAATCCTCGTTAGGGCCCACATGGTTACATTATTGAGAGTCCAGAAACCTGTACAATCTAGGGTTGAGGAGAATACTTCTGACCTTGAGCTTTTAAAGGGTGTATAGTACAGGTTGGCTACTTGAGCTGGAAATGCCTGATGAGCCTTATGAGGAATGGTTCTGTTTATATAGGATACCCAGTGGAGTGATTTCAGAGTCTTACCAGTTACTAGGAGGGGACATGTTGGTCCTTGTTCATTTGCCTGATGATGACTAAAGTACTCCTTACAGAGCAATTTTTTTCGTTTATTGATACATTTTAGATATCCATTATGATCACATTCAGCATTGAAAATTTGTCCCTATATATCTTGATTCTCACTTTGCAACTTTTTGATAATATGTGTAATAAGATTTTTTTCAGTTAGGGTTTGATGAAGCAGGTTAGTTAAATAATTACCAATGAAGTTTGTTGAGGTCATTTAGGTATTAGTCTAGCCAGTAAAAAAGTAATTTTCTTTTTTTCCCCCTGTCCAAATATGTTCTAACTCCTTTTAAGTTTTAAAATCTTTGTTCTATTACCTGAACAGCAGACATACATAAATATGTGGCCATTTCTGACATGCTCACTACATAGTAGACCAGCACTCTTCTAGCATTGTGCATCCCTAGGACATTATGGAGCTGCAAAACAAGCCAAGTCACAAAGCCTTTTCTTCACACAGGTGCCCGAGTTTGGCTCTTCATTGGTTTCATGTTGATGTTTGGGTCACTTATTGCTTCCATGTGGATTCTTTTTGGGGCATATGTTACGCAGAGTAAGTATATGTTCTTCCTTTCTTTCCTGGGATAGTTCGGTGGGTTTTCTGTGTTTAGCTGAATCTGTTAAGCCCACCCAGCCTAAGAGGCAGTGTGCTTGCTGGATTAGCTCGAAGCTGTTCCCCTGTGGGAAGGGTCACTGGTTGGTGATGCAGCCAGTCCTTGTGCAGTAGGTCGGCCATGGGTGGGAGCCCCAGCACTGACAGCGCCTGGACTTGCAGCCACCTCACCTAGAGTTTCTGCCTCGCCTCCTCTCCTCAAGACTGACCTGGACCTCACAGCAAGACCATCTCTCAAAACGCTAAAAGAAAAGAAGTGCACAATTTAGTTTTTAGTGTATTTTCAGAGTGGTGTTCTTACTGTGTTAAATCCACTTTCGAGCCCAGATGGTTACATTTTTGAGAGTTCATTATTGAGAGAGGTGATCCTACAGTCAAACTTTAGGACATTTTATCGCCCCCAAGAAGTTCCACACTCCTTAGGTAGTCATTCCCCTCTCCTCTTCCTCAATCCTGCAGTCACAAATGGGCCTGCTGTCCCTATACACCTCCCTATTTTGTGTAAATCACATGGGCAAATATATTTTAGGCTCATTTTGTCTCTGGCTCCAAGAAGAGTGGGATACTATCACTGACTTTCTTGGAATATCTGTCTAGATATGTTAAAAGGAAAACTAGGTAATTTAAGTTTCTTTGAGCAAAGAACGATTCCTTAATTGGGCAGCATCTCTCAGCACAGGTTGAGAGCTTCATTCAGCAGCGTGAGACGTGAGTGTCTGTAAATCAGTGCTGATGTACTGCTTAGAGAGTATCAGTGGCATCTGGTCCCTGCAGTGGTACAGGTAGACTGTACCTTATTAGGAATGCTTGAGACCAATGTGTTTCAGATTTTTTCCAAGTTTGGGATATCTGAATATACACATATATCTTGGGGATGGGATCCAAATGTCAACACTAAATTTAATTATATTTCATGTCTACCTCATACATGTAGTGGACTTAGGTTGACAATTGGATCCAAACAATTATCACAGTTATGCATATCAAAAAGATACTACCTTTAAAAAAAACTAGAGAAAAGAGAGGAAAAACCTGAGATACAGAGAATATAATTTATTTAATGAAAAATTAAAATTATAAAAATTAATAAACACATACACACTCACAGCTGCATAGTGACTCACAAAGGGAAAAGCAATGTTCCAAGACTACCCAGCAAACTTGTCAGTTACAGAAAGGGAAACAGCAAATACACATGCAACAGAAAACAAAATGAGGGGCCGGGGATTTAGCTCAGTGGTTCCGGCGCCTGTCTTGCAAGTGCAAAGACCCAGGTTCAATCCCTGGTTAGCCATGTAAATAGTGGGTATGGAGATTCACGCTGAGTACAAGATTCTGAGTTTGATCCCCAGAACCACATACCATGGTGCCAGGTGTGGTGGCTCACACCTGTAATCCCAGCACTCGGGAGGCAGAGGCAGGAGGATTGCTGTGATGTGAGTTTGAGGCTGAGCTGAGGGCCAGCCTGAACCACAAAGCGAGACCCTGTCTCAAAAAAGAAAAAAAAAAAACCAAAACAAAACTAACATTTTTCAACAATATAATAGCAATAAATACAAAATTCAGAAATATTATTATTATTAAAAAATTTTTTTAAAGACAGGATCTTGCTTTGTAGTACAGGATGGACCTGAACTCATGGCAATCCTCCTGCCTCTGCCTCCTGAGTACTAGGCTTACAGGTGTGAGCCACCACACCCGGCACAATCTTGTGCTTGTCAGGCAGACATCAGAACCACTGAGCTAAACCCTTGACCCAAAATTCAGAATTATTTTAAAATGTTTCCTTTTTTAATAAAAAGATGCCCAACTATATATAATGTGTTTATATATAATTTATTTATTTATTTTCCTAGTAACTTACTGTTTTTTTCTTTAGTTACTGGGGGTTGAACTTGGAACCTTGCACTTGCAAAGCAGACACTGGAAACACTGAGTTAAATTCCGGCCTCCTATTAGCTTGTTTTAAAACACATTATTGTTACCATATGTAACTGTTTCCTGTATGCATGTATGCATGTATGTATTTATTTATGTGCAGTACTGGGCATTGAACCCAGGACCTTCCCACTGAACTTCCTCCCCAGCTTTTTGTCATTTTCTGTGTTGAAACAAGGTGTCTCTAATTTGGTCCGTTGCCTAGATGGGACTGAAATTTGTGGCGCTCCTGCCTCAGCCTCCCAAAGTGTAGTAATAGCACTCTTGGCCTGTTGCCTACATATAATAGCTTTTCTTTTATTTACCTCCATGTGTCTAGCTTCCAACTACCAAAAGAATTTCAGGATGGTTGGCATCCTTGTTCTCCATGAAACTCAGTGCAGCAATTTTAAACACCAGTCTGAAAATATTTGGTGTTTCAACACATGGAAATAGTTACATTGGTGTCTAAGTTGTCATTTTCTGCAGAAAGGTGTGTAGTTCTGTGTCAGAGATGAGGAATTCATACTGGCTGTTGCAGTTCTTTCATGAACAGATTGAGGAACCGCTTCTCAAGTCAGTTGCTGCCTATGACCAACTTCAAGTTAATAAAGCAAAATTTTCAGCTTGCTTGTGTGTTCAGTTGTGTGATTGTGAAGAACTACTGGTGACCATCATATTTCTCCTGTTTTTCCAAAATCATCATCATCGGAAAGCCAGAACAGGAATACATTGTCACACAGTTGACAGCACCCGACGATTAATGTCCGTAGCAAGGACAACTGTGCCTGCCCTCTCTTGGCAGGGTTGTAATGATATTGTACTGGTGGATCTGATGGGGCATGCCAGCATTGAAAGAGGTGTGCCATTTACAGGAAGCAGTCGGGCACAGCCAGAATAAGAGCTAACCTCACAGAGCTCTCTGGTCTGCTTCTGTGTGTGGAAGTTACTGCACATCCAGAGAGACATATTTATTAAAGGGAAAATACCATGTTGGCTATTTTCTCCATAACTAAGTTGAAAACGGATACTAAGTGCCCCCCTCACCCCCCCCCCATGAATCAGACAACATGTAACCTTGGACAAATGTTTCTACAAACAAGATGCCATTTGTGACATGGAAGAATGGGTGGGAACGCATAGTCAAAGCAGATGTGATGCTCAGAAAGGCTGGATCCAGTTGCGCCAGCCTAGGCTCTCACTGGCTCAGTAGACATTTGGTGGTCCCAGCAGTCTGATGGTTCGTTTCTTATGAACCAAAGAGTACATTCTTGGGACCTGAAGGTTTCCCCAGGACATTGTTAGAGTGGAGACACTGAAGCTGGGGGTCTGAGTGTCGGGCTTTTATACCAGCTGCCTAGAACCAACTTCTGGCCCTAGAATTCTTGTACTTGCTTTTTTTGGCTTGTTTCCTGCCTATTTCTTGTCTGTTTTTTTGGAGCTGGGGATCAAATTCATGACGTTGTATTTATACGACAGTCACCAGAAGCACTGAGCTAAATCCTCAGCCCACCTACCTCCTCCTTTATACAAAACAAAAATGAAAACAATAATAAGAAACCTAATAAAGTTTATGGGATTATTATCTAGAATGAGAACAGTTTTTGTTTGGGTGGACACAGTTGACATTTTATTATTTCATTGTCACTATCAATGTCTTAGATTTGATGAATAATAAATAGTACTAAGTATAATAATATATGGAGCATGTCATGAATAGCACAAGGAGTTTGTTAGTGCTGTTGGTATGATCTAATTCATTTTACTTTGTGTGTGTGCAGATACTGACGTTTATCCAGGACTAGCTGTATTTTTTCAAAATGCTCTTATATTTTTTAGGTAAGTTGCTTAATTTCTTAGACACACCTACAACATTTAAAGAAATGTCAACTCTGTTATAAGAACAGCATGTTCTCAGGACAGTAAAGAATCCTTGGAATCACAATGCACAGAACTTTTTTTTTTTTTTGAGACAGGATCTCACTTTTTTAGTTCAGGCTGGCCCTGAACTCAACCTTGAGCTCACAGCAATCCTCCTGCCTCTGCCTCCCAAGTGCTGGGATTGCAGGCGTGAGCCACCACACCTAGCAGGTGGTATGTAGTTCTAATTGCTGGTAGGTGTGAGTCTCCACACCTGGCATTGTTGTATGTGGTTACCAGAGATCAAACCTGGGCCCTTGCACTTGCAAGGCATGCGCCAGAACCACTGAACTAAATCCATGGCCCAGGACTTCTTTGAGAAGGTGAAAATGCCGTTATTACATAAAAGTATATCAGACCTTTTAACCTGGGGTCATTCTGTGTCAAGACCTCACCAGTCTGAACTCTGCATGTTCGTTCTGAGGCAGTCATACCCCAGCACTTAGCAAGGGGCTTCCTGTATATCCTGTTTGCCACACAATAAATACTTGTTAAAGGCATGAAGAGCTGCAGTCTGGCCTCTTTAGGATGCTTCAGTAATTGTGGTTCAGACACAGTAGGCCTAAAGCGTGGTTACCTTGAGAAATGTCTCTTTCCTTTACAAGTCTTCTAAGGATCCAGGTGTTAAGGAATATTTCATTAAGCTCAGCCATCCTAGCCGAACAGCATCACACAAGCACATTCATACAATGACCTTTGTTTAATTTTAATGAAGGCATGAGCGAGCGAGGTACCTTTCAAAGCATATTTCGGAAATAAGTCGTGTTACTTTTTCATGTTTTTCTCTGATTTGTACTCATGTCTTTCTAGCACTCTGATCTACAAATTTGGAAGAACCGAAGAGCTCTGGACCTGAGATCACGTCTTAAATCACATTTTCCTTTTGTTAGATTCCATTTGTAGATAAGCTTTTATCTTGGTGTAATTTACACATTTTCAAATGGAATAGATTGTACATTAAATGTTTTTGTTTCTTTACATTTTTATGCACTGAGTCCTGAAATAGGTTTATGAAATTTCTTCTCTTTTTTCATTAATGAGACTGTTAATATGTACATAATAGAAGACTGTCTGGGAGGAAGATGATTATCAGTCTTTATTCCTAAGACTTACAGCTTGATCTGTTCCCTGAGCAAGGGTTGTGTTGCCAATGACCTGGTGTCTGTCATTTTAGAGCGAAATGCTGTCGCTGTGTCTCTAATTTCTGAAGATGAACAAAAAGATGTAATTCATATACTTGGAATAAGTGCTAAGCCATTTAAAAAGCTATGTCTGCAGGTTATAATTTATATTGGCTTGAAATGAGTTCTTTTAAAGGAAAAAAGTTTGTTTTTCTGTATTAAAGTAGACTTTTATATGAAGCTTTTTACAATACCCACAGGACTCGTTTGAAAGCCTCTTTTAAACATGACTTTGTTTGAAAGGAGTAACTCAGGACCAAATGAACTCGGTTTTTATGGTCACTGTCAGAAGACTAAGGCTGCTCAGCAGTGAGCTCCCCCTGAGAGCGCCGGCAGCGGCCGGCGGGGTTCTCTTCTGAGGTGGCTGCTGCTGTCTGGCATTACGGAGTCACGTAGCAGGCAGGTCTGGGAGCGCTGGAGTCAAGAAGCATGAACATATAACAGAAATTAGCTTAAAAGATTATTTTAAAGATAAAAGCACTTCTTCCTGAAGGAAATTATTATGACCTAGTAAAAATTAATCATTTCAGCCATTTACTTCCTGACTGCAGGTCTCTCTTTGCTGCAGCTCTGAAGCTTTGAGTGAACACTGCTGCAAAATATACCTTTAACTGAAATGTGACACTCCACGCCTCTACCTAGTCCGAAGCACTGCATTTGCACTGCGCGTGTTCCTTGGCCCTCTATTGCTCCTCGTGCTTCCTTCGTTAGAAAGGCTTTGGGTTACACTTTTTTCCTCAGAGGGATTTGATAGTCTTGTCCTAAAATGGGATAATATCTCTAGTAGTATATGCAACTTCCAATGCAAGTCTTATTCTGCATAACTTCTCCCTGACAGGGTTACTGTGCACAGAGTATGACGCAGCCGTGGAAAGCTGTGCCTTTGTCTTGACACCATCCTGTTCATTACTTCTGGTTTTTTTCCTCAGAATGTCAGTGTGCAATGTCTTGCTTCCAACAAATTTTAAGACTACTTGTTTGCACTCTTATAACCTATTCTAATAAATATTACTTGTCACACATTCTAATAATTGTTAAGTGTTTGGAAAAATGAACCATAAAAATTGATTTGCTGTTTACTTTTTAATTATTCAAGTACATTGATCAAGCTGTTCATCTTTATTTAAAAAGAGAAATACAGTAATATACTCAAACTTTAAAATGCCAGTATGAAGGTTTATGAAGGGTATTCCTAAAAAAAGAAGGGTATCCCTGAAGACCAACTGAAAATGATTTTTTTCAATTCTTGACTTTGACATGTTTTCTTATTGCAAACAAATCAGTTATCTCAATTTCCGTTTAAAAGCTGTTGATGTCCACTCTTGTAGATATTGTGAGTTAGTAGAATAAATACCTGTGATCCCCTTAATAAAGGTCTCACTGTCAAACAAGTTCAGTGGTTGTTGACTGAGCATCTTTTATGTGTGATCAGTATTATCACTATATTTTGTTATATATATTCCTTAAAATCCTTGATATTTTCCTTATGTTATTGCCGGACTTTCCCATTATATATATATATATTTCTCCATAAGACTTTGGCATGCATTAACATAATGAATTTTTTTTTTAAGGTTTTTTGAGATAGGGTCTCGCTTTGTGGTTCAGGCTGGCCCTGAGCTCAGCCTCCAGCTCACATCACAGCAATCCTCCTGTCTCTGCCTCCCGAGTGCTGGGATTACAGGCGTGAGCCACCATGCCCGGCACTGTGGTATGTGGTACTGGTTGCTGCTGGGGTGAGTCTCCACGTCCAGGATTGTTATGTGGTTACCGGGGATCAAACCTGGGTCCTTGTGCTTGCAAGACAGGCGCCGGAACCACTGAGCTACCTCTCCGGCCCAACATGATGAGTTTTGAAGGCCAACCATGTCAGCACCACCTAAGAGTGGCGTTGAGGCAAGATCCTCATCCGTTTGACTTGGATGTATAACTCATGTTCTGTACATTCTTCCCTCCTGGAAGGAGTTTCCATAATGTCAGCTCAGGAACATTTTCTCATTTCTTCTTGATAGGTTTAATTACTTCATATGAATCTCTGCCAGTCATATAAACTCATCTCTGGTCTTCCATGAGCATGCCTGTCATCACTCATTTCGATTCTGCTGAGAGCTTGGGTCTACAGTTAGGTATTTTGTTTTTGTTTTTTTTTTTAGGTTTTTTGAGACAGGGTCTCGCTTTGTGGTTCAGGCTGGCCCTCAGCTCAGCCTCCAACTCACATCACAATCCTCCTGCCTCTGCCTCCCGAGTGCTGGGATTACAGGCGTGAGCCACCACGCCTGGCACTGTGGTATGTGGTACTGGTTGCTGCCGGGTGTGGGTCTCCACACCCAGTATTGTTATGTGGTTACCGGGGAATCGAACCCGGGTCCTTGCGCTTGCAAGACAGGTGCCGGAACCACTGAGCTAACTCCCCGGCCCCCTACAGTTAGGTATTTTGATCTCAAGTGACAATCTGAAGCCCTAGAACATCCAAGGCTAATTTTATTGTAGTAGAAACAGTTGCTTATGCTTTGTTGTTAAAAGTACTGAAGTTAAGGCTGTGCAGTTTTTTCATACAGTCTCTGCCTTTGTCATTTGTTCAGACAGGACAGATTAGCAATTGAAGTAGAAGCTATTTGGAGTAGAAATTCTTTGGTTAGAACCCAGGGCCTTGCACTTGCTGAGCACACACTTAACCGCTGAGCTACATCTCTGGCCTAGAAATTATTATTTCAGCCACTCTATTGATTTCTTCCTTACCTTTCTGGATGAAAATGAGTAGCCTCCTGTGGCTGATAGGCATAAAGCTTTCCTGAAGCATTATTGAAGAAAATCAGAACATGTTTATTTGGTCCCATAGTTGTTTTTCACCTGGAGGGAATAATGACACAATTTTTCACAGCCCATCGTCATTTTTTTTAGAAACAGTCTTCTTTTCATTTTATAAAAAATCAACTAATCTGTGTGCTAACTGGGTTTTTAAAGAGTCTTCACTTATTCTCTCATCCCCTGAATTTAGTTTTTAAAAACACTCACTGTATTGACAAATTTTATATCCATGGGGTACAAAGTAGTTATGCTTTTCATGTACAGTGTAAATGATTAAATTGACCCAATTAACATGCCCAACACTTCAGCTATCCCTGAAATTCATTATCACTAAGCCCTAAGTGTTTTTCCACTTTCTACTTTTCTTTAAATTAGAAAGCTATCCAGAGAAGTCAGTTGCTTAGTAAGGTTGTGGGTCTTGAAGCATCGTCTCTAGGGGGAAGACAGGGTTAGCCTCCTGAGCACCGGTAACCATGTTGCCCTCGACTGATCAGTGCATGACCTTGCTTTATGTGGATTTCTGCTTAAGGATAGAGTCATCAGCATTGATCTTGTATCCGACAGCACTGTAACTCATACTCAAACTTCTGGAATAGGTTTCTCCCTCACGTGTATCACAACCTTCTTATATTTGGGAGTAGTACTTCAGCACTTGGAGCCCATTTTAAACTGTAAAATCCCCCATGGAAAGAATAAAGGTATGAAAAATATGCAAAATGGACTGTAAGGGGTATGTGTTGGCAGCACAAGGGCTGACAAGAGGCTGAGATGTCCTGCATGCGCCTTCCCTGTTAGGTGATCAAAATTGCTCTTTGTATTTTAAAGTGATCAAAAAAATCCCCCAGAATAGTGATCTCAGGTTACAAATATAGTGAGTAGGTAAACTTACAAATGTACAGTCTGAATAATGAAGATGTCCTGTAGCTAAGGAACTCCTAGTGACTTTATTTTCCTTTAGTTTATTTTTTCACCCCTGTTATAGTGCATCATTTTGTTACCTGCTTGTGTGGGTCTTCAGTCACATGTCAGACGGAAACTAGACAGGCTGGTTCTCCTGTCCATCGTCACCCTTTTCTTCAGGGCCTTTGAAGGGGAGGGTGCCTATATAGGATTTGGAGACATTACCGGTGTGCTGAGGGCTCTTTCTCAATATGTGTGAATCTCAAATTGGCAAACTGCGGCTGTTTCGGTGTTGACAGCCTTAGAGTGAGCAGCTTTCCTTGTTGCTCTGAGCCAGCAGCTACCACTAGGCCTCTAGCACTCTGTTCTGGCCATGGGAAAAGGCGACTCCCAGTGATTTTCCCTTGCTTTCCTGTTGTCTGTTACTAGCCACATTCACTGTTAGCAGTCCTGGTTGCTGGTGGCTTTTAGCAACCCTAGTCTTCCATGCCCTCAGCTTTGGAGTTGCCAGCCTCAGTGTACCCGCTCAGTGTTCTGTACTTGAGATGAAAGTCCCAAAAGCAAACATGCCATCCAGAAAAGGTTCTATTAAGACGTGGCCCTCTATTAAGAGGGCCATCCACGGGATGTCTTAGTTACTTTTCTCATTGCTGAGACTAAATGTCTAGCATTCAGTGTTAAAGAAAGAAGGTTTATTCCGGCTGCACGGCAGGGTGGCATGGCAAAGGGACACAGCAGAGGAGAAAAAGTTCATGGCAAAGCAGGGCAGGCAGAAGGCAGCAGCAGTGAAACAGCAACCAGAAGGCAACAATTGCAGCATCTTTCTGCTCCTCTTCTATCTTGGTTTTGGTAGGTTCCAAACCAATCGGTGGACTGATGGAGTAATCGCATCCTTAATCCCGTATCGCACGTTCAAAGTCCAGCCACCTCTGAAAAGGCCCCATCTACGCCTGCCTGAGGCTTTGGGGATATGTCTGGACCCGAGACCAAACAAGGGCGGGGGCAGTGCACGGACTGACCTGCTACGGGTTTGGGAAAGTTGCTTGTACAGGGGAAAAGGTGCGCTCGTGCATGCGCAGTGGCAGCGCTTTTATTTGATCACATGTAGAGGAGGGGCCGCTGAGGATAGGGGAGAAAATGAGGAAAGAGTCATCCAGACCTACAGGGTGGGGTCATCTGGGGTTGATTCGCGTCCGAGGCCGGATGCAGCCGAAGTAAATATCTCCGGATGCAGCCATGGGGCGCCATGTAGCTGAGCTGGCTGCACGGTGCTGGAGCAGCCCTGGGAGGAAAAAAAGGTCTCCTGAGCAGCTTCAGCCCCATCTCTCTCAGCTTCTTCCCGTTCTCAGTGCTGCCCGTGTAATCATCCCTCTGGAGGGCCTTATTATCTGTGTCCCACTTGTCTCCTGCCGGTCTCACAATTTACAGGCCGAAAGCTGGCTCAACTAGATCGAAACATCCTCCCGCCCCCCGCGCATTTCTTTCCCTCAGATCTTTTTTTTTTTTATTTAAATCTTTATTGGTACATTATAAATACACATCATCATCGCATTCAACATTGAGTTTGTACCAGAATATGACATGACCTGATTCTCATTTTTTCCCCTTTCCCCCTGCCTTGCAACCCCCACCCCCTCTATACATAATCTTTGTTTCCTTTTTTCTTTATTACTGTCACATTCTTTTTCCCCTCGTTATTTACCCCGACACCTTCTTTCCTTTTAAATATTTTCTATTTCACAATAGAAACTATACATACTACAACTCATTTACAAATTCATTTTCCCTCAGATCTTTTAATAAAGTGTGTATTGTATGTTTATGGGACGGAGGGACAAGTCATATAGTGTTTTCTGTATTTGAGATTTAGAAATTCATATGGAGAGTGCTGAGAAATGTGCTTGGGGGGAAATTGCTGCGTTGATGGCTTTGGGGGAATAGAGCGTGCAGGAAGTTAAGGCATGGCACCACGGAGCTAACACCCCCAGCCCGTGCAGGAAGTTAAGGGCGGACGAAGGAAGGACGGGCCTGCGCTGAGGGGCGGGTGTCGGCGTTGGTCTGTGGCCAGTCCGGTGATGTCGAGGGAAAATGCTGTTTCCATTGCCTGCTTCTGCTCTGTAGTTAGGGTTCGTGCAGGGCGTATGATTATATTTAGTTGGGTTTACCTTTCTCTTATTCTAGCTCTGCCGCTTGCCAGTGGTGTGACCAGAAACTGTGGAAGTATCTTTGAGAATGAACCCAAGGAAATGCTGCGCCCGCTCCTGACCGCTGTTGCTGCCCATGCGCTGATGCTTGGAGCGCATTTTCCTCCTCCTCTGGGCGCTTCTTCGCTTTCGTCGCAAGGTGGCGAGCAGGTTCAGGATAACAGAATCGGTTCTGTAGCGTTTGTTTGGAGTCCTCTAAATGTGGATTATCCTGTAGCTTCCTTATATAGCTTCCACTTTTACTTTTACGGTCCAGAAGAACATAACACGTCGCCATTGTTTTAGCTCTCACGAGCAGGAGGTTTTAATTTCTACAAGTAAGGTGGCAGGACAGGCCATCTAGACCCTTGTGGATTGCGCCAGTGGAACAGCAATGTGTATTGATTTGGGAGCAATTTAACCTTTTCCCCATCCCCAGAGGTCTAGACTGAAAACCACCCACAGCACTCTGAAAGAGACGTAAACAAAGCTTATTTTCAGCTGTTTCATACCAAATGTCCAAAAACGTCCTTGTGGATTTTCTTGTTTTGTTTTAGCTCACGTCTTACTATGTAGTTCAGGCTGACGTTGGACTCATTTATAGCCCAGGCTGACCTTGAACTCCTGATCCTCCTTCCTCTGCCTACCAAAGCCCTAGGATTATAGATGTGTGCCACCCTACCCAGCTGATTAACCTTTTATTTGGGAATAACTTCAAACTTACAGGAAAGTTATGAAAAATTTTTTTTTCTCCCAGCCATTTATTTTTTATCATAAGACAGAACCTCACTGTTACCTGGATTAGGCTGGAAATGACAATCCTTCTGCCTCAGCCTCCCAGAGTGCTGGGACTACAGGTGTACATCACCATGCCCAGCCTTTTTGGTACTTTATATAATAAAATTAAAATGATAGAAATTAAACACTTTTTTTCTGTATTGCCTTTATATTTCCCAAATATTAGCATTCTTACATGTGCTTTAGTTTTTTTGAATGGCTTCTCAGTATGTTGCAGAACAGTCCTTCTTTACCCTGTGTTTCTGTGTGTGTTTACCACATTGCAGTGCCCCAAATAGAAAACAAACATTAATGCGGTACCGCACACTGTGCTCAAATTTCCCCGTGTGCCCCACTGAATTCATCTGCATTAGTCATACCTGGCATTAGTTGTCATGTCCTTTTAGTGCCTCTTCAATCTGGAACAATTCTTCTGACTTCTTCCACGATACGGAGCCTGGCACTTCGGTGCTGTCTGATCGGGATGCCCAGCGGCTGTGTGGCTTGTGTTTCGTGTGGTAAGCGGCCTCTCCGGCTGGGCCGCACTCAGTCTGTCGGAATTACTCGCGGCCGGGTTTCTGCTCCGCGTCTTTTCCTAGTGGCGTGTGCCTGCCGGGTGGGAAATCTTTGGGAGACACTCAGATGTACATACAGTTACGCTAAAGTTCACAGCCACATTTCAGAAAGGAAATAATCAAGAAGCAAATTGGCTTAATCGACTGGATACTGTGGGCAGAACTGGGGCGGAAGCTGCCCACGCGCAGGGGTCTCACGGTCCTGCTGCAGGAAGCAGGGTCCTGAGGCATCAGGCCCGGCTGCTCACTCCTGCGTCCTCCGTCCTTTGTCCTTTGGTGAGAGTTCAGTCGCGATCCAGAGGCGGCCAAGCACAAGCACAGGCAGAATTTATTGTTAAGTACAGAGATCTTTACACCTTTAAACTCGAAGGCAGAGGACATCATACAAACATCCGCACCAAGCACCAGGGCAGACGCAGACGTCACTTCCGGGGTTCAGGGACCTGCGCTGATTGTGACGCCTGATGACATTTTGCGTAGAAGTTACTTTTTATCTCAAAAAATGTCTTTTTTTTTTTTTTTTTTCCAAAGTGGTCCCTTTTCGCTCATGGGCCATAAATCCTAGAGGAAATTTAGGAAAGACAAATTCTAATTTAAATCAGGTCTCAGCCCAAGGAGGGAGGGTCTTTAGAGAATGCTGAGCCTTGAAGTGTCACTGGGTGAAAGCCGGGGCACCTGGGTTGCTAGTGTTTTGTTTTGGAAAAGACAGCCAGGGGGCAGCGGCCTGAAGGAATGTGCGATACGTGTGGCCTTGAGGGGTCACTGCTCAGCCGGAAGTCTTTGGGTCCGAGACCTAACATTTATCACACGCGGTCTTTGTTTCTTTACTTAACTGTAACTGCCAGCGGTGATATTTTGGACATTTCCCCCTACCTTTGCCCATCAGGCCCGCTAATGTCCAACAGCCCGGGCCCTCTCACCGGCTCTAACGCCGCGGAACTCTCATGTTTGGTTTGGTCTTTTGGACACCAGGTCTCCCTATGTAGCTTAGGTGGTCCTTGAACTCACTGTGTAGCCCAGGCTGCCCTCGAATTCCTGAGTGCTGGATTCTAGGTGTGGTCCACCATACCCAGCAAACTCTGGCTTTTTGAGTACAAAAATATAATTACCCACAAAGAATATATCACATACGTATATTCGCCCTAAGGCAGAATAAATATTTGTATTATACTTGTTTTTCATACTATTACTTAAGAAAAATAGTATCTTTTGATACTGATTTTATGAGTATGCGGTAATTAGGTACCTTATGAGTATCTGTTTTCTTTATTGAGTTTATTGGTACATTTTAGGTGTGCCTTATGTTCTCACTCATCACTGAGAATTTTTGTCTGATATGTCTTTGTGTGTGTGTGGGGGGGGTGGGATCCAATTTAGAACTTTGCCTTTGTGAGACCGGCGTGGTGCCGCTGAGCTAAACCCCGGCCCACGTGCGCAGCTTGATTCCTGTTTTTTCCCACTCTCCTGCTCTCCCTACATACAGGGGTGGATTTGTTTCCTTCTTTCTTTTACCATGAAAAGTTTTTTTTCTCTGGTTTCTTCTGCCTCACTCCCTAATTCCTATTTTGCTTTGAACATTGTCTTCCTATTTTGCATTTTGGACCTTGTCTACACTTTCAGTGTCTCACACTAGAGAAATGATACAATATTTATACACCTATGATCTATTTGTTTCACTTATGGGTGTGGACTCAAGGGGCATCCATTTAGCTATTAATGTCTGCACTTTATCTTTCTTTGGCTGCGTAGTATTCCATTAAAAAAAATCTTCTTTATCCAGTCTCCAGATAATGGGCATATGACCTATTTTCAAGATTTACCTATTACAAAACTGAGCTTTTATAAACATGGGTGCACATCTGTCACTGTGGTATGATGCTTTTAATTATTTTGTGTATATGCCTCACAGGGAAATAGCAGAGCCAAAGGGAAACATTAACCCTAGATTTTTTTTTTTTTTCCTTTTTGAGACAGGGTCTCGTTTTGTAGTTCAGGCTGGTCCTAAACTCACTATGTAGCCCAGACCAGCCTCGCACTCACAGCAGTTCTCCTACCTCTGCCTCCAAGTACTGGGATTATAGGCGTGGTCCACCATACCTGGCACTGTGGTGTGTGGTTACTGGGGATCGAACCCAGGACCTTGTGCTTGCAAAGCAGGCACCGGAACCACAAAGCTAAACCCCCAGCTCCCTAATCCTAGTTTTTTTAGAAATCTCTACACTGATCTCCACAGTGATTGTACCAATGTATATTCCCACCAACAATGGAGAAGGTTCCTTTCTCCCTGCAGCCTCATCAGCATTTGTTGTTGGTTAATTTTGAGAAGCAGCCATTTTTTGTGGAATGAGATGGAATCTCAGTGTTGTTTTCATTTGCATCTCTTCAATGGCCAGTGATGTTGAGCATTTCATGTGCTTCTTAGCTGCTTTTACTTCTCCCTTTGAAAAGTATCTGTTTGGGCCGGGGATATAGCTCAGTGGTTCTGGCGCCTGTCTTGCAAGCGTAAGGACCCGGGTCCAATCCCCAGTACCACATACCACAGTGCCGGGCGTGGTGGCTCACGCCTGTAATCCCAGCACTCGGGAGGCAGAGGCAGGAGATTGCTGTGATGTGAGTTGGAGGCTGAGCTCAGGGCCAGCCTGAACCACAAAAGCGAGACTCTGTCTCAAAAAAACCTTAAAAAAAAAAAGTATCTGTTCATTTCAGATGCCCATTTTTGAATTGGTCTTTAGATTCTGAGGGGCTGATTTTTTAAAGTTCTTTATATATTCTAGATAGTAGTCCAGGTTGCCTTTTCGCGCTGAGGGGCCTTTCTCCTGCTGTGTAGAAGCTTTTTGATTTTCTTCAGTACCTGGGATTGGAACTCATGACCTTCCACTTTCCAGGCAGATGGTGGCGCCACTGAGCTACATCCCTGCAGAAACTTTTTTTTTTTGAGACAGGGTCTTGCTTTGTAGGTTCAGGCTGGCCCTGAGCTCAGCCTCCAACTCACATCACAGCAATCCTCCTGCCTCTGCCTCCCGAGTGCTGGGATTACAGGCGTGAGCCACCACGCCGGGCACATGTGGTACTGATTGCTGCTGGGCATGAGTCTCCACACCCAGTATTGTATGTGGTTATGGGGGGATCGAACCTGGGCCCTTGCGCTTCCAAGATAGGTGCCGGAACCACTGAGCTAAATCCCCAGCCCATGGTACAGAAACTTTTTAATGAGATGAGATCCCAGTTGTTGATTCTTTGTGCGGGTTCCCATACTTCATGAGTACCTTGTAACTAGATATATGTACATAAAGTGACTGGAGGAGTCTGCTTCTCCTCTACCCTGGTTTTGTTTGCTTTTTCTTTTTCTTTTTCTTTTTTTTTTTTTTTTTTTTTTTTGCAGAACCGGGGACAGAACTCAGGACCTTGCACTTGCCAGGCAGGCGGTGGCGCCACCGAACTACATCTCTGGTCCTGTTTGTGTTTTGAGACAAGGTCGCCCTCTGCTTTCCAGGCTGAGGTCAAGCTCCTGCCTCAGCCACTTCCTGTTGCTGGGACGACAGGCGCGCGTCCTCATGTCATGCCCGGCCTGTCTCTACGTTTGACACGCGAGGGCTCCTGAGAAGCTGCTGTCTTTCCGTCACCAGACAGGTCCGAGGAGGCTTCCCAAAGAGAAGACGGGGCACTTCGTCTGGCCTCACCAGTACAGTAAGCTGGGTGACTGCCGTCACAGAAAGCAATTTCTGGAGCTTGTTCGTAGGTGGCACAGAAAAGAGTTAGAAAACACACGCGTGGGGGGTGGAGAGTCTAGAAAGTGAGGCGGTTTATCAGCAGGAACGGCTCGGTTTTTGGTTTATTTTTAGTTTTCTGAGTGGGAAAAAAGGCCTGAACAACGTTTGATCCCAAAGCTGCAGTCTTTCCTTCCTTCCTTCCTCTTTCTGAGCTTTTATAAACATGGGTGCACATCTGAATAATAACGTTTGAGACAAGGTTGCCCTCTGCTTTCTAGGGTGGGATCAAATGCCTTTCTTTTCTTTCTTATTTTCTTTCTTTCTTTCTGCCTTCCTTCCTTCCTTCCTTTCTTTCCGGTCCCTGGGACCAAACTCAGGTCCTTGCACTTTGCAGGCGGGCGGGCACCACTGAGTACATCTCTGACCCAAAGCTTGTTTTTCTTCAAAGCCCAATGTGATTTTCCCTGCCTCCTTCCTGCTTCTGTTTTGGCTTCCCCACCTCGTCCCCGCCGTGAGATGGCTCCTAGGCCGCACTGCGCTCGAGTCCTCGGGCTCTGGCGAGCAGGTCTGGCTCCTGAGCAGCGGTTACTTACTTACCCGCAGGCTCCAGCCCTCGCGAGCGCCGCCTCCAACTCACATCACAGCGGCTGGGAGCTGGGCGGGAGGAGGAGCCGCGTCCGCCCTGCCGCTGCGCCTGGCGGAGCCTCCCGGCTCCCCAACGGGAAGGGTGGGTGGGAGGCCCTCGGCTCGATTCCGGCTACTTGGCGGACGGTGAATACCCTTCCGAGGGCTCAGGGGACCGTAGAGTGCTCTGCGAGTCACCGGGCTCTGCAGACTGCACACCACGGACAGAGAAGAGATCTGAAATGAAACGAAGCTGGGCATGGTGGAGCACACCCGTAATCCCAGCACTTGGGAGGATGAGGCAGGAGGGTTGTTGGGAGTTCGAGGCCAGTCTCAAAGACTGCCTCAAAAATAAAAAACGTTTTAAAGAAATGAAATAAAAGTCATAGAGGTGTGTGACCCAAGCAGTGGCCGGGAGCTAAGCGGTTTGCATGTGGCAGTCCTGGGGAGAGCAGCACCCACTTCCCAGGGTACCACATCAGGTGGCTTGCAGCAGCCGGACTCCCGTGTGCCCCGCCACACCTCAGTCCCTGCCCGCGGCCTTCTGCCCTCCGAAAGCCGCTGCGCTTCACCCTCTCAGGCCTCAGCACTTCCTGTTAGTGGTGAGCTCACCCCGGCGGTATCTTCAAGGACACCAGTGTCCGGCCTTCACCGGCACAGACCATACAGCGCCAGGTGGTGCGGTTCATAGAACAGGCACAGGAAATGCGTCTGTTTGCTTGAAAAGAAAATTTGTAGCATTTGGAAATAGTGTCTCGGAGAGAGTAGACTTATCTTTCTCACACAAAAACTCCTTAAAGCTCAGTCCAACTGGCCACATCACCTCGGGGGAGCGGACTCCTGCGTTTCTGATGCCTCCCGCTCCAGCTTCCCCAGGGCGACGTGCTCCGCAGAGGGACACTGCGTGAAATCTCCCCGCTCGCCGTGAGGCGCGTGGATCTAATCCCTAACCCTGACAACAGGAGTCTTTTTGCACCCGACAGTGGCCAGTGCACTGACCAGACGAGGGCCAGCGGCTCTTTCCACTGAGGGCCAGGGAGCAAATACTCAGGGTTTGTGGCCAGTCTCTGCTTTGTCATGTAAAGAGTGGCTGTAGACAGTAAGTACAAATGAGCCTCACGGGGTTCCAGTAAGACTTAACGGACATTGAAATTTGGATTTCAGGTGTAATGAAATATTCTTTCTCCCCCCCCCCCAACAATTTAAAGATGTGAAAACTATTCTTAGCTCACAGACTGGAGAGAGAGGAAAAGAGAGAGAGAGAGAGCCAGCGAGCGCTGGATTTAATTAGCCAGTCATGGATTATACTTTGTTATAGATGATTAGAAGATTGAACCCGGTGTACTGGTTCACGCCTATCATCCCAGCACTCAGGAAGCTGAGGCAGGAAGATCACCCCTGAGTTTGAGGCCAGCCTGGGCTCTAGTGAGTTCAAGGCCGGCCTGAAAAACAACCCCACTCCCCAAAGGATTACTTCCAACTCAAAAATCGTATAATACTTAGATTGACTGAAAAAAAAATTTTTTTTTTTTTTTGGGGTACAGGGAATAAATTCAGGACCTTACAGTTGTAAGGCAGGTGCTGGAATCACTGAGCTAAATCCCCAGCCCTTAAATTAATATATATATATATATATACATACATACATACATAAATACATATATATATATATATATTTTGAGACAGATTCTCGCTTTTGTAGTTCAGACTGGCCCAGAACTCACTGTGTCGCCCAGGCCAGCTTCAAACCCACAGCAATCGTGCCTCAGCTTCCTGAGTGTTCTGGGATTACAAGGGTGAGTCACCACGCCTGGCATTTTGATATGTGGTTACCGAGGATCGGGATCGAACTTGGGACTTTGTGCTTGTAGGCAGACGCTGGACCCGCTGAGCTAATTCCTCGGCCCATAAGTTAGTATTTTTTAAGGTAGTGGTGGTAGTAAGTGTAAAGAATCCACCAACGCTCAACCACCACGCCACACACCAGGTTCCGGTCAGGAGATTTTTATTCAGAAGTGAGTAGCTCCTATATGGAAGCAAGGCAGAAAAAAGAAAGGAACGAGCCGGAGGAGCAGAGGCCTTATATTGACCCGGGGGTTAGGAGCCCTTACGTCAGGGCTGACGTCAGGTAGCCTGAGCCTATCAGACGCTATAAAGTTTGCCCCTTGCAGGAAGCTCAGTCCTGATTGCTTCTAGCTGATGTGGACTGTGGGAAAGGGAAATTTTACGGTCAGGGGTGGAGCTGTGGGGAAGGGTGAAGATCCACGCAAGATCCACGCTATCATTAAGTCTATCTGTTAATCATTGTACAAAGAAGCAGATTTTTTTTTTTTTTCAGAAAATACTATTAGGGCCGGGGATTTAGCTCAGTGGTTCCAGTGCCTGCTTCGCAAGCGCAGAGTTCTGGGTTTGATTCCCGGTACCAAAGAACAAAAAGAAAATACTAGGGAGCGCTTTGCTCGCTGGAGTCATTGCCGTCTCTTCGCCCGGAGCAACAGGCCGCGATCTCTGCACTCAGAAAGTCCTGAGTTGGAATGGCGACGAGACTTGTGAAACTGCAGCTCACAGAGCTCTGCAGGCGGGAGGGGACCCTGGTGAGGTTCGGTGTCCATGTCACCCCGAGTAGTGGAATAACCGTGGACGGCCTGACTCTCCCCCAAGAGCACCGGACCGGAAATAGCACTGACCCAGAGCATGGGCTACGTGTGCTCCTAACGTAGCTGCACCTTCAACCGACAGGGCTGCCTTCCTGGGCCCAGAACTTAGACCAGTGTCACGCGGAATCCAATTCCACATCTTCAGACTGGTCCCAAAGCTGGCCTGTTGGCCCCGATAAGCCATCCCTACGCTCAGAGTATACTCCAACAGCATCGGCCTGTGCCCGCCTGTGGGGTAACCCTCGCCTGCTTTCTTCCTGCTGTACAGTCTCTTCTCATCTCCACTGGTTCTGTCTTGAAAACGTCAACCAATCATGGATTAAAAATATTTGCTTCTGGGCCAGGGACTTGGCTCAGTAGTGCTGCGCTTACGTCGCAAGCACAAGATCCTGAATTCAATCTCTTGTACTAGAGGAAAAAAATATTTGTATCCATAATGAATATGTGCAGACTTTTTTTCCTGTTAGTATTTCCCAAACAATGTAGGACGGCCACAATTTACACAGAATTGGCATTGTACTAAGGAATATAAATATATAATCTAGAGCTCACTGAAGGAGTCCAAGAGGGTGTGCCTCAGTTATATACAAATATAACACCATCTTATGTGAGGGACGTGTCTGTGGGTTTTGCAGCCCAAGGGGTGTCTTGGACCAACACTGATCTCCTCAGACACATACGGATGATGTTGACACATCCTCTGACCCCGCCGGAAGCTTTTCCGTAGTAAATGCTCCGAAGAGAATCTATACCATTCCCATTACTGACTCCTCCTGCAAACCTGTGCAACTCAAGGTGCCCCCATGAGAGAAGACTTTCAAGGGTGGGCCAGGGCCGCTGAGGGTGGAACCCAGGGCCCCGAGCATGGTGGGCAGTTGCTCTGGCCCTGCGCTCCACACCTGGCCCTGTCCTTTTAACTCTCAGCACCTTGGACAGCCAATCCCATGACACCTCGGGGAAAGCAGCCAACTTCCCACAGCAAGCCTGGCCCAGCACTGCGGGGCTGGGGTCCATCCCCTAGTCCTGTTCCTCAATGTTTAGGGTCATGAAATGAGGTGGAAGCGTAAATCATTTGAACAGAAGAGCCCGAGACCAGCACCGTTGGTCTCGCGTGTGTCCGCTGGGGAACACAGGAAATGAGCTCATGCTGTTCAGCTTCGGAAACCCCGTCCATCTTCAGGACACATCTCACACACAGTGTCCCTGCTGAGCTCTGCTGGGGCAAGAAAATGCAAGTTTACTCAGACTAGTTTTAATAGCCAGAACTTGGCAGAAAAAAAGCCAAAATAAAGAAGGCAAAATGTGGAGGAAAGACTGCACGACGATCATTTTATTTATTTATTTTTTTTTTTACGATGATCATTTTAAAAGTTCACGGTACACTCCTTTATTTCTAGCTTTTTAAAAAATCTTAAATTACTAGAAAAATCTTAAGATTAGTCATTCGCGTGTGTAAGTGTGTATGTGTGTGTGTGGTGTTGGGGACAGAGCCGGGCTGTGTACACACGAGGCGAGAGCTGTGCCTGACCCCAGGGGGAGCACATTTTCAGCCAGCAGACTGGACAGTGCTTCAGGCCCTCCTGGGACGGGCTGGGACAGACTGGAACAACTCAGCTGTCGGAGTTAGAAGGCCCAGCTTCCCGGTGGCCCGGGCCAACACGAAGCAGAAGCCATCACAGGCGTGCCGTAGTCATGCTGCAGACAAAACGTTTCAAGTCTTTTTAGTGTTTAGAAGAATCCTTAATTTTTCTGAGATATTTCTGTAGAATCATCCTAGAAATGTATACAATTCAGAAAACTTTTTTGAGAGTATGTAGTCCAAGCTGGCCTTGAACTCACTGATAAGTCTCAGGATGGCCTCAGAGTTGCAGTGATCCTCCTGCCTCTGCCTCCCAAGTGCTGAGACTGCAGGATGTGCCGCCACGCACAGCGATTCAGGAAGTCCTTAGGGAAAATCCTAATCTGTCTTCGCGCCAAGACAGCACAGCAGACCCGGAGGAAGGAGCTGGGAATGGGTCTCTGCGGATCCGGGCAGGACATCAGCAGCTTCCCCGGCCAGTGTCCTTCTCTGGAGTCCCCCAGCTGGGCCAGTGCTTTGGCTCAACATCTTCTCCTTCCTTTTCTGGAAAGGAGATGATAGACACAGAGTCCCAGGCATCATCCTTTGGAGAACTGTCCTTGTCCAAGGCCTCTAAAATGGGCTGGGCTGGGTTCTTCAAGTACTAGAGAAGGTTGAAAACCAATATTGTAATTAGTTGATCAGTATCATATACCATACCTTTACTTTTGTTGTTTGTTTTCCTGCAGTGCTAGGATTAACCCAGGACCTGATGTATGCAAGATGCATGCTGTACCACCGAGCCACATCCTAGGCCTAAGATGGTTTCTCATTCATCAATACCCCTTCATTCATTATCCTTATTCTTTTTTAAAGAGAGGGTTTCACTGTGTAGTTCAGGTTGGTCTCGAACTCACTAGCTCAGGCTGGCTTTCAACTTGAGGGGGGAATTTTCCCGCCTCGACCTCCTAAGGCCTGGGATTACAGGTATGTACTACCCTTATTTTAGGGTGATTCCTGAATGACCCGCGCTCCTCACATTTCAGCAATACCTCTAATACTGACCCAAGGGCCAACCATGTCAATCTGCTGGAAGTCATAGCACACATACCTCGGGAAAAGCAAGCAGGAATGCTCCCGGCCCCTGTGTAGATTGTGGATAAATAGGCCTAAAATGTCTTAAAAATGGAACTTTCCAGTGAAAGAGGAAAAGGGACTTCTATTGAACTACGCATGGCAAAAATGGGAAAGTCTGAAAGCACCAGGCCGGCTTGAATCTCCTCACAGCCCGAGCGGGCCCTTCCCTCTGCGCGGCTGTCCATTTACCGCAACACAAGAAGCCGGCGCCTGGCTCTTGGAAGCGCCTGCAAGCCGTGTCTAGCTGCAGGGCGAGGGGGGAACACACTTGAATCATGTGCCCTTGTGAAACCTCAGAAATCAAAGTGAAACCTGACTCATTCTTCTCTAGTAACTTCAGCGACCTTTGCTAGATATTTTTCACACTTTCCCAGGAAAGCCAACCGAAAGCCTCGGGTTTCAGTGTCCTGCCCCGGGCGGCGGGGTGGGGGTGGGGTGAGCGCCAGGCCTGGGCCGGCTGGTCCCCGAGAGGGTACCGGAGGGCAGGTCTCAGGGACCCGGTGTGGCTGCTCTCCTGGGGAGAGTGGGGGCGGTTTTACAGACACAGCCCTTCCCAGGGGTGTGCTGCTGTGGCTGTGCCTCCGAACATCTCTTCATTTGAGAGCTAACAAAATAAAAGTCTGTTTCTAATCCCCCGACTCCAAGTTTACTGAGGAATAAAATGAACTCTACAAAGCAAATACTTTCACATTTTGTGATGCTTAGGACTGAACCCAGGGCCTTGCGTGTGCTCGGCGAGTGCTCCCCCACTCCAGCCCAGAAAGGAAATACTTTCAAATGCTCTGCTCTTGACTAGAATCTAACTCTAAACACATCTCCAGTGTGTTCTCTGAAGCCTCAACCTCCTCCTGGAGCCTCAGAGAGCTGGAGTGTGCAGGAAACAAGACTGTCCACGTCACACTGAGTTGCCCATCTGGGTTGGAACTGGCGATCCTCCTGCCTCAGCCTCCCAGAGCCTCCACAGGAGAGCACCAGAACGGCCGGCAACTCTGCCACTGTGACTAAATCTCTGTGCTCCTGCGGTCATAGGCACGGTGCACATACCTCTTCTATTTGTGGCGGGATGCTTGGTGGAGTGTGAAACCAGTATTTAATCAGCCCTCGGTATTTCAGGACCAGGAAGAAGCAGGCCCCTGTCAGCACCAGGAGCAGGGAGAAGGTTCCCACCAAGGTGAAGATGGTCTGCTGCAGGCTGGTGGATGCTGGAAGATGGCAGAACAGAGTGAACGACCACCCCACGTGTGACTCAAACACCAGTTCATTTCTCTCCTGCCGCTGCTTAATCACCAGGTGTTCCTTCCTCTGCACTGTCCTTTTTTTTTTTTTCCTGACACACAGTGTATGTAACCCATGCTGGCCTTGACCTCAGAGAGATCCTCCTGCCTCAGCCTGCTGAGTGCTGGGATCACAGACGTGCACCACTATGCCTGGTTCTGCCTTATGATTAAATTTACACAGGTTGAGCATCTTTAATCCAAAACACCTGGTCTGAAATGTCCAAACCTGGAAATGTTTAGATCTTCAACAAGATGCCCAATTTCACCTCTGGCTGTGTGTATAAGGCAGTGTAGGGATCCTGTGCCATGTATCTGTGTTGCTGCGTTAAGACAAAAGATGTAAATGAGTTTTTTAAAAAACTAAAACCTCAGTATGTAGGTTTCATTGTCCTGCTGGGACTTGGTAAGGAGTGGTTTTGGTTGCAGGTCGGCACGGGGTTGCCATCATTGGGATAAGATGTATCTAAAACAGAAATGAACTTTGTGTGTAGACTTGGGCCCCCATCCCAAGTATCTCCTCATATACAGGCAAATATTCTTGTCCTCTGAGACAGGGTCTCGCTATGAGATTCAGCCTGCCCTGGAACTCACTGCGTAAGCCAGCTGCCTTTGAACACATGGCAACACTCCTGCCTCAGCCTCCCAAGAGTGCTGAGATTATTGGCATGCACCATCATGTCCAGTTTCAAACAAATATCCTAAAATATGAAGAGATTTGGACTCTAAAACCCTCCTGGCCCGAAGCGTGTCGGATGAGAGATGCTCCACATGGAGCTGGTAGGTGATCCTGTAATAAAACCAAGAGCATGCCAGCTCCTGGCAGTGCAGAGCTCGGCCCAGCCCCTCACACCTGCAGTGAGCGCTCTCCCCACCTGATTTCTGGGTTTTCTCTGTCCCCACCTCCCGTCAGCTCATAAATACTTCCTGTTCTCACTATTTTAGGGGTGCTCTCCCCCGGTTTGTGACGTAGGAGACGACGTTTTACCATCTGCTGTCGTTTCATAGCAGAATGTGTCGCTGAACTTCCCAGGATTAATGATTTCTTTCCAAAATAGTTGCGCCTGGACTTGTAAACAGTAAACGCTGAGCGGTATCAAGTTGTTCAGCAAAATGGATTTGCTCTTGTCAGGGCCTTTAACCTACGGAAACAGCACCACAAGCATATGTCAGTGTCACCTGGCTCAAAGGCTCAAGCTTTCCCTGCCTTTCCCCCCTCAGATGGAACATGATGGCCACGAGACACGATGGCCACGGGACACGATGGCCACGGGGCACGATGGCCATGGGACTGTACGACGCAGATCTGAGAGTCAAGGCTTTGCAGGGGCCGCGGCTTTAGGGCTGGAAGCTCTCAAGAGCCCCACTGCAGCATCTGCAATTTAACAAGGCCCAATTTCTGGGATAAAATGTTCTCCTTTCTGATGAACAGCTTGTGTTTTATGGTTAATCTGACCTAGATATTGTGAGTTAGTCAGGAGAGAAAAAATATTTTTAGGAAATAATGTTTCTTTAATCTCTGACCTGCTTTTAGCCTGAATTGAAATGCACCGAGTCCTTGCACAGTTTCAGTCAACGTGACCTCAGGGTTTGTCATCAGGGGCGGCTGGACTCCAAGTGTCCAGGATGACCTTTGGACCTGCTGCCTCTCTGCCCACCTTCCTGCTCGTCACAGCGCTTGTTTTTCAGCCCATCTGGGCATCTGCAGTTCTCCACATGTTCCTCTCCTGGTCTCTCTCCAGATGCCCTGTCTTTTTTTTTTTGAGATAGGGTCTCGCTTTTGTAGTTCAGGCTGGCTCTGAACTCAGCCTCCAACTCAGCAATCCTCCTGCCTCTGCCTCCCGAGTGCTGGGATTACAGGCGTGAGCCACCACACCCGGCACGGTGGCATGTGGTACTGGTTGCTGCTGGGTATGAGTCTCCAGGCCCAGTATTGTATGTGGTTAACCGGGGACTGAACCCAGGTCCTTGAGCTTGCGAGACAGGCACCAGAACCACTGAGCTAAATCCCCAGCCCCCAGACGGCCTTTCTTTGGGCAGATTTTGACCTAGTCTGGTCCCACCAGCAAGAAAGGGGACACACGGAGAGGCCTGGACAGCAGAGAGCCGGGTTTGAGGAGAAGAATTCAAACAGGCCAGGGGCTGAGACGCCAGGACACTGACTGGGAGGCTCTGCTCTCCTGGCCTACGTTAGATTTCTGTCTTCTCCTGAATCAGAAACTCAGAAGAAAATGAGGACAGGAAGCAGAATGCCTTACCTGTGCCACTTCACCTTTCTTCCAGTAACGCACATAATAGTGAAATGTGGCGTTGCTCCTGGTGTCAAAGGGAGCAGAGAACGTGACGATGAGGGAGCCTCTTCCTGGGGTGACCACGATGTTTTCTGGAGGCCCGATGGTGGCTGAAACAGAAGCGCAAACCAAAGCCACACGTGACACACGGACACGCCCACCTGCACATGTGCGCACACTGCGCAGATACGCGTGTGCGTAAGACCTCAAGAGGCTGCTCGGGAATGAGCGGCACCGCAAGTAACGCTCCATGGGGAAGGTGGGGACGCCCTGGCACTGCGGCTGGCAGCCCAGCTCAGGCTCTCTGGCCCAGGACAGCTCAGTCCAGGTGGGGTGAGATCACACAGGCCAGTATGGACCCCTCCCTGGCTGAAAGGCGTCCAGAGCCAGTGTCTCTTACAACAACTCCACACAAGTTGCTTCTGCCCAGGTACAAGAACCGCTGCACTCCACAGATCTCGAAGGCCAGGCTTCACCCCAGATCTTTAAGACTGTCCCGGCTGGGATACTATTTTCCCATCAGGGCTTGTCTGATCATATGCGATGCTGCCAGTACAATGGTAGCCAGATTTTCAGAGGTGGAACTAGAGGGTTAAGGAGGGTTAAGCAAAGGTCAGATTTTCATGGAGAGTGGAAAAGGTTAGTCAGCCCTCACCTATAATACAGTTCCAACAGAAGTGAGTGAAAGTGGCATTTACTAACATTATTTTGATTCAGAGTCACATTACATTATGTTACCCAGGATGCTCTGGAACTGGGTGATCTTCCTGCCTCATCCTCCTGAGTAGCTGGGTCTTCAGGTGTGTCCCACCGCACCTGGCCTATATTTATTAAGAATGCTTATCTCCTAATGTCTTGTAACACTAAGATGATAACAGAGATGTTAACTCTGTGAATCTATTTGTTACAGCTTTTCATAGAATTCACAGGATAGCTAAGCACTGTGATTCACAATGTGCTATAAATGAAAGGTCAGGACGTTTATCAAGCCTGTAATCCACTTGAGGAACTTTGACTGAAGTACATGTTACAGAGCGGGGTGTGGTGGCAACATCTGTGATCCCAACACTCAAGAGGCTGAGGCAGGAGGATTGCCTTGAGTTGGAAGCCAATTTGGGCTACACAGTAAATTCATGAGCAGACTGGACTACACAAATAGACCGTCTCTCAAGACCCCAAACCAGCCAAACAATCACAGTATAAGTTGCCTCCTTCAAGTCCCACAAACACACCTCCCACAAGGGGGTCGTCCCATCACTGGACAGCTGGGGCTCACACTCCAGGGGCTGGGCCTCTCCCCCACCTCCAACCCCTCCCTCCCTCAGCGCTCCGGGTTGGCGAGGCGGGTTAGGCGTCTGCTTTGGCCGCACTGTCTTGGTTCACCAGTAACTGGTCCTCTGATGGCTGGAGGGGCGGCGGAGGGCAGAGGATGGTACAGGGTCCAGCCTCTGGAGTCCCGCGCTGACGACAGGGGCTCCTTCTCCGCAGCTGCTCTTACTCTCCCGCTTCCCGTGTCATGGTGAGCGGTGGGGCATGGAGAAGTGGCTGCTTCCTGCCTCCCAGAGTGCTCCAGGGAGCGGACGGGCCGGGCTGCCCACCGAGCCACCCGCTTGGGACTGAAAGGCCACGTCCACAGCCCTCCCTGCCGAAGGGTGCCCACGCAGGGTCTGCTCCACCTGATAAGCCTCACCCCCGTGGGTACAGTCTGCCACCCAGGAGCGGGACACTGGGGTGTGAGCGGCAGCAGCTTCCGGGCGGCAGGTGTTGCCTATGGGCTCACGTGGGAGCCGAGCTGGCACCCTGGAAAGGCACCCCACTTTGCAGAAGGCCCGCCAGATACTCCTTGCCCGGAGCAACACAGCAGCCAAGGGCATGCTGGAAATACAAACCCAGAGGGAGGAGACCTCACAGCCACTCGGTAACCTCACACAGGTCTGTCACCCCAGCGCTCTGGAGGCTGAGACAGGAGGATCGCAAATCCAAGGCCAGCCCGGGCAATTTGGTGAGACCTTGTCTCTACATAAGAAAAAAGGGCTCAGAGGTGGCTTAATGTCAAGGCTCTGGCTTCAATCCCCGGTACTGCAAAAGGAAAAGTGTGTCCAAGACAGCCTGGGACTTGTGGACACTCCTGCTTCAAACTTCCAAACCAGGGCAGAGAATGAGAACCCAGCCAGTTACCAAACGAGAGTATTGCCAGCACCTCAGGGTGGGAGGCGGGGACCACAGGCTGCACCCTGGACCATGGTCCCTTCTGTCACCCCGCTTGTCCTTGGCCAGCACCAGTAACCGTCTTCTCTTTCTTTTTTTTTAAACTCCTGATTCCCACTTAGGTAATATTTTATAGATGTACGCTGGGTCTCCACTCAAGGGCTAATGACCATCCACAGTAGATGACGAGATGACCAGTGCTGGATGTGGTGGTGGTACACATGCACTTGTAATCTCAGCACTGAGGAGGCTGAGGCAGGAGGATCGCTGTGGGTTTGAGGCCAGCCTGAACTACAGAGTGAGACCCTGTCTCCACCCAAACAAACGGAAAACGAGCACAGTCGACGACCAGCCAACAGGGGCTTCCTTGGCTTCTATTTCTACTGCTGACATGGCTTACAGGGCACAACCATTGTCAATTGTTGCTGTACTTTTTACTGCAGAAAATGTCATATATATGAAAGTAGAGACGATCGTAGCAACACCTCATCATACAACTTAGTCACTTGTCCACTTGTAGCCTATTTGCTTTCTTCTATGCACATATATTTTGGTCTTGTTCCTCCAGCTCTTTGGATGATTTTGAGTGAGTCTCAGACATTCCATTATTTTATCAGCAAACACTTCAGTATAGAAACTTAAAAGAGTTTGAAAACTTGAAAGAGTTTTCCCCTCAACTTTTTGTCGTTCTAAGAACACGTAACATTACTGGCCTAACCATCCATGAGGTTCCCCTTCTATCGCTCACCAACCCCTTTAATGTCCAAATACCATTATAATACCTAATACAAATTGACAAAAACTGCTCGACATCTCTTCAAATATCTAGACAATGTTCACATTTCCTCCACGCTCTTACACCTCTTATGCTGTGTCTAAGTCAGGATCTAAGAGAGCTCTACACTTTCAGTAAAAATTCCAGGCAGGAAGGAAATCAATACCCAGGAACACACTAAACTCAGTCACTCAGAAAATATTTACTGAATACCTGTCCCGTATCAGGTACTGTGAAAGGCTGGGTAAACGTCTTTCTGCAGCATAAAATTGTTGTGCCAGGTCAGGGTGGGTGATGAGTGAGCCAGTGTGCTGACATCAAGCCATCCATCTAGGACAGAGGCTGGCGAACTTTCCCAGTCCAGGGCCGGGTGAGATGGATGGGGCCTGGGAGTGTAGCTCAGTGGTAGAGCACTTGTCTAGAATTTGCCAGGGTTCCCATCTCTAGCACTCAAAAAAAAAAAAAAAAAAAGACATAATTGTGTTTCAATAAAACTTTATTTACAAAAATAAATAAGTGGACTACACTTTGTTCCCAGGCTAATCTGGCAAACTATGTTCCTTTAATATCAAAGTTGAGTTCTAGAACTTCATGGGAACATCAGTGATGGAAGATTTGAGTTTATCTCTGGAAGGTATTTGTCCCAAGTTGGTCTGTTACTTATTTCTGGACAAAATGGTGCACTCTAAGAAGAGCACACTAGGTTCCGATCAGAGCTTGGTTTCTAGGGTCTGGGTCAGGTCCCAAACTCATGTGGCCTCAGATAGAAAGTGGAAGGGACAGATGGTCTCTGGTCATGGCTGTTGGGTCAGTGCATGGGTCCGGCTACTGGACTCATTTCTCTGCTGGTTATTCAGAGTGACGGACCGAGGTTTGGGCGTCAGTACTGCTCCCTGACAAGACAAAGAAAGCCTAGAAACTGTAAAGAAAGTCTTAATCCACTTCTTACCATTTCGAAAGTGTTGGAACCAAGGCACGGTCACCCAGGCAGACGCATTCTGTCCCAACTCGGCTCGCACTTGCAGAGAGATGTTGAAGTGCTTCTCCAAGGCCCCCGTGTGGCTGGCCGCAGTGAACGCACACTCGGTCTCTGCGATCTGGGTACAGTTCACCTCTGGGAACTCTAAGTCGTGCCATTTACTGTCGGTGCTGGGAAGGAAAACACAGTTTCAACTCACAGAACTCTCCTTCCTGTGAGTGGCCCCAGTTCTTGGCCTTCTGGCAAAGACTGAGTCTAAGAATATCTTTATTGAGGACCAACAGATATACCACACAAGTCACCTCTCTTAAAGTACCAGTTCAGTGGTTTTAGTCTATGCATGAGGTTATGCAACCGGGACCAATTTTAGGCTATTTCTACCACTCTACAAAGCAGCTTGGTAACATGTTCCCTCAGCGGACCCCTCCCCAGCCCCCGGCAACCACTAATCTACTTTGTCTCAATAAATTTCCCTATTCTCCGTGGGATGCAGACCAAGACGGAACATTACGATAGGACTGGGGTGCTGTGATTGGTGCTTTTGGCTGGTTCTTTGTGACCAGCGCCACTCATCTTATAACATGTGTCGCATCCTCATTCCTTGTTCTGGCCTAATAATATTACACTGCACGACAGATCACACTTTGCTCACTACCTATCACTTGGAGGACTTGGGTGTTTCCATCTTCTGCCTATTATGCATACACATGTTTCTGTGTGGATGTATGTTCTCAGTTCTCTGGAGCATGTGTCCGGGGGTAGAGCTGCTGGGTCATATGGTGACTGTTTACTTTTTGAGGACTTGCCAGACTTTTCCAGAGTGCTTATGACAGGCTGTATTCCCCCAGGCATGTGTGAGAGTTCCAGTTTCTCTGTCCTGTCTCCTGTCCCTCTGGTTACAGCCATCCTAGCACACACAGCTACCTGGGTCAGTGGTGTGTCACTGTGGGGTGACTTCCTGTTCCCTCATAATGATGTCAAGCTTCTTTTCATATGCTCATTGACCATTTTCCCTCTTCTGTGGAGAACTATCTAAATCCTTTATTTTATTTTATTTGGAGACAGGGTCTTGCTTTGTAGTTCAGGCTAGCCCTGAGCTCAGCCTCCAACTCACATCACAGCAATCCTCCTGCCTCTGCCTCCCGAGTGCTGGGATGACAGGCGTGAGCCACCACGCCCGGCACTGTGGTATGTGGCACTGGTGGCTGCCAGGTGTGAGCCTCCACACCCAGTACTGTATGTGGTTACCGGGGATCGACCCGGGCCCTTGCGCTTGTAAGACAGGCGCCAGAACCACTGAGCTAAATCCCTGGCCCAATCCTTTATTTTTTTAAAAAATTGAGTTTACCAGCACATTTTAGTACGATCATATTCCTCACTGGCAATCTGTACCTGCTCGTGGTGTATTTCGATTCTCACTCTTCTCCATTCCCTGCCCTCCCTAAACTTCCCAAACACCTTATACACGTAAGTGTTGTTTCCATTTTATCATCAAATTTTTCTTTCCCTTCTTTGCTTTTTCCTGCCCTTGATCAGTTCCCCTTTCCCTCTGAAAATTTTCTTATTTCACAATACCTATCAGACATTTTGGACCTTTTAGTAGAGCTGTAAAAAATCTTTATATATCCTGTATTAGGGGCCTTATCAGATATAAGATTCACAAATATTTCCTCCTGTTCCGTCTCACAGGTGATCTGAATGGCTCGAACTCAGCCTGGTAGCCTGTCTTAGGAAGGATACTGTGGGCTTTTCATTGTTTTTGTCCCTAGCTTCCCCTTCAGAGAGGGCTCACCTCCTTCCTGGGGAAGCCCTGTGAAACATGGGGCCATAAACCATGTGACAGGGCACTTCGCAGGGGCCCAGGGCCGCACCCCACACCAGGCCTGTCCGTCTGCTCTTCCTGAGGCTGCAGCTCTGGCAGAGAAGGCCCCAGCCCCTCTGTGTCCCCAGCCACCAGCCTGCAGACTCACACACACTTGCTTCTTGGGACACTTGTGACCCTGTCTAGTCTGTCTCTTCTCTTCAGGCCGCAAACTATAAGCTGAAAGCTGCGTCTGGATGTGTGGTCAGGGCTCCTGTGCCAGCCGCCTGCCACATGCATACAGCCACCCCTAACCGAGAGGGAGCAGGAAGTACAGGCCCTTCAGGTTCACACGCCAGTGTGTGTGTGTGTGTGTGTGTGTGTGTGCGTGTGTGTGCGCGCGTGCGCACGTGTGTGGGTGCTACTGTGCACTAAACCCAAGGCTTCTGCACTGAATGACGTCCTTCGCCTCTTTTCATTCTCGTTTTAAGTTTTGAGCCAGGGTCCCACCGAGCTCCCCACAGGGGCCTGCCCTGCAGTGCTGCACTCCTGGGCCTCTTCCCAGGGCAGATGTTCGACCTGCTTCGCCTCCCCCATTCCTTCCCCTCCCGCATCTCCCTCCCTCTGTCTCTTGTTCCTCCTCCCTCTGAAGAAACGCTCCTTACTTCCTCTTTATCTAGCTTCTGTTTTGCTCAGAACAACCCTTAAAAATCTTTCTCAGGAAAGAGGTTGAAAGGGGAACCAGCGATGTGAGTGTAAGAGACACTGAGCCGCAGAGCAGCAGCCCGAGGGGAGGAGAGCGGTGAGCAGTGTGAGCTCTTCCCCACTCGCCGCTGCAGAAGGTGAACCGAGCTTCACTTGGATGAATAATGGACAGAGCGCGGCCCCAGGGGCGGGACACGCCCGGCACCAGCCATTCCGAGTCAGCCTGAGGTGACTTATGCAGAAAGTCACGCTGGTTTCTTGCAGTGAACCATTTTGGGTTTCTTTTGTTCTACATTCCGAATCCAGGGCCTCTCATATACTACAGATATATTCTACCAATTTACAAAAAAATAAATTAAGGGCCGGGGATTTAGCTCACTGGTTCCGGCGCCTGTCTTATAAGCACGAGGGCCTGGGTTCGATCCCCGGTATGGTGGCGTGGAGACTCACCCCAGCAGCAACCAGTACCACATCCCACAGTGCCGGGCGTGGTGGCTCACGCCTGTAATCCCAGCACTTGGGAGGCAGAGGCAGGAGGATTGCTGTGATTTGAGTTGGAGGCTGAGCTCAGGGCCAGCCTGAACCACAAAGCGAGACCTTGTCTCAAAAAACCTAAAAATAAATAAATAAATAAATAAGTAAAAAATAAATAAATTAAAAAAAATTTTTTTGTGGTATTGAGGATCAAACTCATAACCTTGTGCTTGCAAGGCAGCAGCGCCACTGAACTAAATCCCTGGCCCTAGAAAAAACAAATTTTACAGCAACCTTTATTGGGAGGGGTACAGGGTTAGTGTTCACGGCTTGGAATCCAGACCCAGCTCACATGAGTTCAAATGCTAGTGACTCAATATCCGTTTCTCAGTCTACTTCTCTACGTAAGACACGGGTGAGCTTTGAGATCTGCCTCCCAGAATCATCAAGAAGACTGAGTGGGTGGACATCAGGAAAGGACCTGGACCTGTGCCCAGTGTCTCATGGGTACCAAGTAAATACTTGTCAAACAAAGAGAGTTTATTTCTGTCTGTAGGACAGACTCTGAGTCAGTACTTGTTGAGTCAAGAACTGGCCAGGCTCTTCCTTTTCTGGCACACTGAGCTGTTCTATCCTTGCGGGGCCTGCTCTGGCCTAACTTGGGGTTGAGAACCAGAAGTGTCTGTGTCAAGAACAGGAAGTGCTACCGGAGGACTTCCTTCTGTGAGGAACTCAGTTCAGGCTCAGGCGTCCCTATGCCCGTGCATTTCTTTGACCCAAGTCCCCATGCACTGAGTCTCTGCTGGCCCTCACCGTGCTCTATGTCTAGATCCTCGAGAGAGGATCACAGCACTTTGAGCCGCACTCTGAGGCAGGAAGAGCAAGCCAGAGCCCACCTGACTCCGCACTCTGACAGACCAGCCGCCATCACCGCCCAGAGCTGCAGGTGCTGCGGCCCATGCCCTACTCGGTGGTGTCCAGGCCAACTCTGTGGCTCTCACTCTGCCCCAGGAGTGGGCGTCTGTGCAGCACCAAGACTGGCCAGCCTCTCTTAGGCCTTAACTAAGCCTGTCAGTGACCCAGCAATCCTGCTTCTGGAAATATAAGGAAACACTACAAAATGGTCCACGGATGAGATCGGATCACCAGCTGTCAGCTCTCTACACGCAGGAGCGAGGAGGTTCCACACATCCCAACACTTCATATTGTCCAGCATGCAGTAAAGACATTCACACAAATAGCCATGTGTAAAGTGTGAGCATTTTAAGATGTGGTTGAAAAAAAAAGCAAAGCCCCAAAATAGAACCCTAGGTCTGTGCTGATTTCACATACACACATTATCATACAAGGCTGGCATTGAGGGGGGGAAAAAGATCTAGAGAGAAAAACATTAAAATGAGAACAACGATTGTTCTTGGAGTGTAAGCGACTGATTTTAATTTTATTTATTCTTTCAATTTTTCTGGGGTTTCAGCTATTTTTTCTTTAAACAAACATATCTTGCTATTGAAATCAGGAAAAAGAAAAAATGTTTTGGGAAGACAGGGAAAGGCAGGTTGAGCCTTCCTGGCACAGTCTGGATGGGCTGTGACCCGAAAGGACCTGCTATCACCCTGTCTGAATCTTCAGGAGTAGACACAAATTCAGAGGTTTTTTTTTTTTTTTGGAAGCAAAATCTCTAGATTTCTTAAAATTGGCAAATAATTGGAAAAAATAAACAATAAGATGGAAGGTTTAAGTTCTATCAGCCTCAAAATTATAGGAAAGTCCCAAGCATGTAAACATATATAAAGCAAAACTAAAGCAAGCTCCCCTTTCATCATTTCATTTACAGCTGAAAAAAATCAGTTCTCAGTGTTGGTATTAGTGACCCCTCCACCACCCTCTACATTTTCTTTGGCAAAACCAACCTCTACCCCTGAGAAAATATCTACAAAATGCTTTTCTAAAAGTGAAATAAACTGGTCTATGATATGAAACTGCTAAAGGCCTTAAAAAAACAAATTCAGAACATCCAGGTACAGCGGCCCAGGTCTCTAACCCCAGACACTCGGGAGGCAGCGGCAGGAAGATTCAAATTTTGAGCCTTGCCTGACAATGCAGGAAGGCCTGTCTCAAAAAAAAAAAAAGAAAAAAAAATCAATAATGTTTTTATAATAATCATAATATTATTATTAGTCAACGAATCAGCTGTTAGTTCCCCTTGCTGCCCCCTCCAGAGGCTCCAAATTCTGACTGCCAAGAGTGGACCCCATTTCAAGGCTGAAGGACCTGGGTGGCCGCAGAGGTCGCTCTTGGCAGGGCCTGGTGCGGTGCCCTGCGGCTGTCAGCGTGAAATTCTTTACGCTCTCTGAAGGAGAGGCCCCACCTTTTCACTGCACTAGGTCCTCAAAATGACGCTGCCAGTCTTTGAGGAATGTTCCCCTTGGCTAACCTGCAATTGCTAGAAGGACAGATAAATGGGAGTCGGAGTCAAAATGTCACCGTGGACATTCAAAAAGGAATCCAAAGTCATCTGGAAACCCACTTCCCAAATCAACTGCTGGTAGCTTTTCTATATTCCCTTCTTATCCCCATAAATATATTCCACATTTTACACAGGTGGAACTTCTACTCATGACATATTATTATTATCTTGCTTTAGTGGCTGCCTAACATGTTAAAATTATCTAGTTCTCTGCCCACTGATCTGAATACCTTCTTTCACATGTAGCTTATGAACACGGTATTGCTTTGGGTTTTTGGGGGGGAGTGTGTTCAGCGTTGGATTATCTACTCAGGGTAAAATAATACAGTCACTTCCGTGACTCTTTAAATGTATAAATAAGTGTAGAATTACTTTCCAAAAGGCCTATTCTAATTAACCCTATAAGGAGCAGCCTGTCAGTATATATCCATTGACCACATTCCCACAAGCACTGAGCATTACCATTTCTTTACATTTTGTTTAAATATAAAATGACTTAGCCAATAATTTTACCCTAATCTTCAATTAAAGTACTTAACATGGTAAGCAAACAATAATTGAGGAGTTAGATTTTGCCTGTCTTCTTTCCCTATGTGCTTAGGGCAAATCAAATGATCACACCCTGAAAAGTTTGAAAGGAGGCGGGGCAGAACAATATGTTACTCAAAACAGAAAACCAGTTGAGAAAGGGAGAATTCATTATAATTCACTGACTAAATTTTCGATCAAGCTAAATTTGGCCTGTGAGGTTAAATGAAACAGATTTTTAAACCTGCAGATGAAGACTGAAAGCTGCCCCTTTCCCTCCAGGACCAGAAGTCACTCTGTCCTGAAGCCAGACTAAACTGTCGTCAAAGCAAGATGTCACGGAGTGAGACAGCGGCGTGCGCTGACAGCTCCTGTTGGTCAAGCCTTGGGTGAGCGGGAGGTTATGAAATCTCTGTCCTTGGAGATCTTAGAAGTATATGAGAAAATCTCTTCCTACAGATTTCCTGATAATCCCGACAGGATAGGGAGCTGGCTCTAGGGTTTGGTATGAGCCCCCCACAACTCTCAGCAAGGACACCCCAGAACGCCCACTTACTATTTATACTGCACACGGTAGAGCACTGGAATCGTGGCATTGCCTGGGAAGGAAGGTTCCCACCTCAGAACCTGCTCAGCGTTGTACAGGTGGATCTTCGGGTTCCGGGGAGCAGCCAGCTGGGAAACAGAGTCTTGAAAAGCACGGAGAGTAAGAGAGAAGGAGGAAAAGGAGGAGGCGCAAGTGAGAAAAATCAGTGATGAGCACAGCCATTGGTAAGCGCTCACTGTCCAAGCCAACTGCACAGCCCGATTTCTGTCCAAGAACAGAAAGGGTATATTACCTGTCCTCCCGAAGCAGGCCCCTCCTCACCTGTGCTTTCCAGGCCGGCACTAGTGACATTTAGTTGGGGAGAGGCGCTGGGCCCCCTCTCCACCTGGCTGGACCAGGAACCCAGATCTTCCACTAGAAACGCACCGGACTCGGGGTCTGAACCTCAGTTTCTTTTTTGAGAATAAGGGATCAACAGTCGTACATTCCACACAGACAGGGTGAAGCTTTCTTCTTCCCTTCCTCTTCCCCTTCCTTTCCCTCTCATCCTCTTTCTTCTTTTGTTGTTTTGTTTTTCTGAGGCAAGCTCTCCTTATGTGGTTCATGCTGGCTTTGGACATACTATATACCCCAGGCTGCCTTCAAACTCAGATGATTCTCCTGCCTCGGCTTCCTGACTGCTGAGATCATAGGTGTGCATCACCACACCAAGCTTCTTCTCCTCCCTCTTCTTGGCCTCTTCCTTCTTCTTCTTCCTCCTCTTCTTCTCTTTCTCCTTCTCCTCCTCCTTCTTTTAAATTAGTGTATGTGTGGGATACATGACAATTATTCATCTTGGGGATGGGTGAAGATTCCATTGGTGAGTTTGTGACATGCATTAATCCAAGTTTGGGTACCAACCTTGGTAAACATGGGGACCCGAACACCTCAGATCAGGTGGAAAAGGCCAAAGGCACGTGGGAGGGCAAGAGGTGTCTTTTGTGCTTCAAAAGAGTCACTCTGTCCCTCCACCTTAACCCTCATCCTGCCCACCATTGTAAAGATCTAATGTGGACTCTGTGGTCCCATCCCAGCTCAGGAGATCTGCATCTTTCAAATAGCTTTGCAGTGATTCTTTCTTCTTCTTCTCCTTCCATTTTTTTTCTTTTTATTCGCTTTGTTTTTACTTTTTGAGATAGTGTCTTGCTATGTAGTTCAGGCTGGCCTTGAACTATGCAGTCCAGGCTTGCTTGGAATGTGTGGCAATCCTCCTGCCTCAGCCTCCCAAATATAAGCAGTTCCCCTCACGCACAGCCCACCTGATTCTCCTGTACCTGAAAGTTTATGAGCCATAAACAGAGAAACTGTAACAGAATCCTCCTCTTTCGGGTGATATGGAAAAAAATCACCTCAAGCCCCATTTCCAAGGTCACCAAGCAGATACTGCAGGACTGAAAGCCTAGCCTTTTCCTCTAGAGCAAAATCAAGATAACGATAACACTTTCCCTGAAAGGTTAACCAGAAATGCTCAGAAAGCAGAAAGAAAATTGAAACAACATGCTGTCCCAGAATTCAAAGCAGGAAATTCAAACCACACATCTTTAGTAAGTGTATCGAACTTGAGCACAGCACACAGAGGAGCCGCTTCTGGGCGACTCCGGGCCAGAAGACTTCCGCCGCATCTGTACTCCCAGGATGTCTGTGGCCTCTTCCCTGTCTGCTCGGCTGCCTTCACTCTCTGAATTCTGCCCACCGACCAGCGTCTCCCCATTCATACCAGGCAGCAGGAGTGTGGCAAAGGCCTGTGGGCTCCTGCGGCTGCTCTGATGAGCTCGGGAGTGGAAGGCTGATTCCCGGAAGGGCTGCAGCCTCCCAGGGTGAGCGCTCGCTCAGCTGGGCCCGACAGTGAAACCGAAGCACTGCCTGCCTGAGGCGCCCCAAACGCAGAAAGTCCTGACAGCCCTACGGATTATCCTGCGGCTCCGGAAGCCTAAACGGGCCTGAAGTCAGGGTGTGGGCAAGGCTGTGGTCTTCCTGGGGGCCAGGGGAGATGGGTTTTCTGGCCTTTTCCACTTCCCAGCAACTCGGGCTGAGCCCATCTTGTACTTCGGTCTCTCTTCTGCCTCCTTCGTCTTCTCAAGGATCCTTGTCACCACGCTGGCCCAAGCCCGGATCATCTCTCCGCCACAGGGTCTTCTACTTTATCACATCTGCAAGGTCTGTGGTCAGGGTGGGCCAGACAGTCCCAGGGCCCAGGGCCCGGGGTGTGGGCATCTCAGAGCCCTCGAGGGCCTACCATATCACCCTGCACCATCTCCCGTGCCCTGGCATCCAGCCTCCCTAGCCGAAACATTCAGCCAAGAAAGGAAGCTCCCGGGTACCCATGGTGATGGTCACGAGGCCCTGCCAAGCCCCACCCTGAGCCTCAGTTTCCTCACAAATAATGAAACATCCCTCTCGCAGAACTGTGAAGGCCACAAGCGGAACCATAAATGAAAAGTGAGTCAGATCCTCCTCTCCGAGCCTGACTTTTGAGAAATGAGGATTTCAGGGTTTCCTCCCTCTCTGCGAATGAACAGCTGCTTCTGCAGGTGTCAGGCAGTTCCTCCTTGCACGGCCACCCAGGTCTCCCCAGGCCGGGCACAGAATTCAGTGGTTCTGAACTCTCAGGGGCAGAACGGTGCACCAGACACCTGTGTCCTATATATCAGCCAGGTGAAGGGAAAGTACGGTTGCGGATCGAACTTAGACTTTTAGTCAGATGACTTTAAAATGAGTAGCGCATTCCAGAGTATCTGGGTAGGCCCAGTATAACAACCACGGCATGTCCCCAGAAGCTGGCAAAGACAAGGAAATAGATCCTTCCACCTGGGACTTTTAAAACCTCAACTTTGGCCTCATGAAACTCATATTAGACTTCTGACCTTCAGAACTGTAACATAGCACACCCGTGCTGTTTTGACCATTAAATCGGGGGCCACCTGTACCAGCAACAGGAACCTAATACAGTCCCCATTGCGGGGAGCCATGCTGCTGAGGACGGTACACAAAGCCCCCTTTCCCCTTCGGTCTCCAGATCTTGGGGGCAGTGACTCCTAAGCCATTAACAAGAGAAAGAAGAGCATATTGTGCCCTACAGTCCTCACAGCCATACAGCTCTTGGAGCCCCCGCCTCCTAAGGCAATGGTGAGGACCAGCCATGGTATGACGGGAGGGGGCCAGGCGATGGCCCCGCAGTCCTGAGGCTGGTGTGACTTGCTTTAAGAACAGGAAAATGGGGCAGGGGATTTAGCTCAGTGGTTCCGGCGCCTGTCTTGCAAGCGCAAGGACCCGGGTTGATCCCTGGTAACCACATAACAATACTGGGTGTGGAGACTCACCCCAGGAGCAACCAGTACCACATCCCACAGTGCCGGGCGGGCGTGGTGGCTCTCGCCTGTAATCCCAGCACTCGGGAGGCAGAGGCAGGAGGATTGCTATGATGTGACTTGGAGGCTGAGCTCAGGGACAACCTGAACTACAAAGCGAGACCCTGTCTCAAAAAAAACAAAAAAAAAAAAAAAAAAAAAAAAAAAAAAAAAAAAAAACAGGAAAATGCACAGAAGGAGGCGTGTCTCCTGGCTGTGTGGTGAAAGCTCATAATCACAGAGCTCATGAGGCGAGATAACATCTGGGGACAATGCAAAAAAAAAAAAAATAAATAAATAAAATAAATGCAGGACTCCAGGTGCGGGGAAGGACCTCACTCCCATGACCTTGTCTCCTTTGTGAGGGTTGTTTCTTATCTTTGTTGCCCCTTTCTTATTGCAGCTGCTGCTCCAGGAAAAGGATACTACCCCTCCCCCTACACTTGTTGTGGGCTAATCGAAGGGGGTCAAAAGTGGAGATCACTGAGTCTGTCCCTTAAAGGCAGGGTCCTCTGGGTTGCCCTTGTCCCCTGAATATTGTCTGTTTCTCTTTCTTTCCTGTCATCCCCTCTACAGGTATCGAGGGGATCATCAGCCCCTGGCACTACCCCAACCCAGCAGCCCTAACCTACCCTGGATCCAGATATTCTGGACTTTACATGTATTTAAGAATAGGCTGCTCTGGGTCTGACCAGCACACTTTGGTAAACACATTATACACATACAGTAAAAATGCCATTAATATCAAATCATCTTTTTCATTTTTATTATTTTTTTTATACTGGGGATCCAAACCAGTACCTTCACACTAAATCACACACCTATGCCTTCTCTTTGTTATTCTGAGGCAAGGCGTTGCTACATCATCAAACTGCCCAGGCTGGGCTTGAACTTGCAATCCTCCTGCCTCAGCCTCCCAGAGTGCTAAGGATATAGGCACGCACCACCATGCCTGGCCAGTCATTTTAATCCTGACAACCCAGGACCAACCCATCATGCTTTCCGTGCAGAAAGCACTGTGATGCACATAAACGATTTTATCTCCAATACCCTAAAAATGAGGAGTAAGAAAACACTCCTCATTTCTCAGCCACAACCAGGAAGCCATTTCTTCACTAACTACTGGATATTAAGTTTTTAGTTAGGTCATTTGTCATTTCCACAAACACTGGTTTTGCTTTCTTGGGAACAAAATGGAGAGATTACCTATTTCAAAAGAATAGTTGAGAATACAGCGATATACCCAAAGGGCTTAGCACCCTGTCTAAAGAATGGTAGCTAACAATATCATTTATAAAGTTAGCCGGAAACACTCCCGCCGTGTCACAGCTTCAGTTGCTTAGATTACAGACACACAGGAGATCACTGACAGCTATTACGTTGTTGGGCATTTAATGTCTTTGCCAGTGGTCTCTAAGTACGTTAGAAAGTTGAGATAGCAACTTAGTTGAGATAGTTTAAGTTAGCAAATAAAGGCAATAAAGTTCTGCAACACAAGTACATATATGATTCACTGGAAACTGATGCAGCAGCAGCTACCACTTGATAAACAGAAACTTTAATTTTTCAACATGCCACTCATGAGGTAATTAAGTAGCCACTGGACTTACTACATTTTCATGCTATTGATTACGTTTTCTATCAGGGGAAATGACTACCACTTAAATATACTACTAAGTATATCAGGTCCAATATTTTATAACTCTGCGGGGAGATATTAAAAATTGTTTCCAATACATTCCCCGCCTTTTGACCAGAACAGCAACTGCATAGATTACCGAAGGAACACTAAATTACAGAAAACTGTGAAAACTTCTTCCAATACCTGTTTGCCATACAACCATTCTTCATTTATCACCTTATGTTTTTTTTTTTTTTTTTTTAGGTTTTTTTTTTGAGACAGGGTCTCGCTTTGTGGTTCAGGCTGGCCCTCAGCTCAGCCTCAAACTCACATCACAATCCTCCTGCCTCTGCCTCCCGAGTGCTGGGATTACAGGCGTAAGCCACCACGCCCGGCACTGTGGTATGTGGTACTGGTTGCTGCTGGGTGTGGGTCTCCACACCCAGTATTGTTATGTGGTTACCGGGGAATCAAACCCTGGTCCTTGCGCTTGCAAGACAGGCGCCGGAACCACTGAGCTAACTCCCCGGCCCTATCACCTTATGTTTTAGCTAAAATAATTCTGCTTAAAGATCTATCAGGTTGAACAAACCCACTTCATATCAAAAGTTGCAAATCGTTTATTCTCAAGAGATTAGAACAAAGCGCTACTTCTCAAAGACCTGTGTATCTAGGAGTATCAACCACAGGCCAATACCTCTGTGGAATACAACAAAAGTCACCAGTAGAAAGATGGATGCAGGGCCCGGGACTTAGCGCAAGTGGTACCGCTCCAACCTTAGTAGCACAAGGACCCAGTTCGATCCCCGGTACGGCAAAAAAAGAAAAGAAAAGAAAAGAAAAGAAAAGAAAAACCGGACATGCACCTGGACGCCAGGAGAACCTCTGCTCTCACCCCCAGTGTAAGTTACAAACACCTCACCGCCCCCCCCCGTCAGCTGATACCAAGGACGTCCATGTGCCATCATGAACTCCGAAATGACCAAATGTCACCTGAGGGAGGCTATGGACGGAGTGTCCACGAGATGCATAAATTGTGAAGCCGGGAGTAGCAGAAACTGGGTTCAGATCCGTTATCCGATAACCACTCAACCAAGACACACGCTCCTGTTCAAAGCTTCCCCTAAGGAGAGAGCAACCTCACAGGTGTGTCCAGGGGATGCGACAGAACCAACCCCAACACTCCCTTCCGACGGAGGAACTTTTACATCCCGGACTACTTAAGTGAGTCTCGGCGCTGTCCCTACACGGGGACAGTCCTAGAAACACACACGTACACAGAAGTTTCTGTCACTCAAGACTTCTTCTTTTGCTTTAGTTTTGATGGTTAGCTCAGAAGTATCATCAATTATAGTGTCAAAGGCCAGGAGTCTGAGCCCAGTTAAGGGCTCGATGAGGCGGAGCTGGAGTTACAGGCTCCACTGAAACGACAGCCGTTACCCCAATCCAAGGCGCAGGGCATCTTTGCCAGCAACGTAGGAGATCTCGGGCCCTGTGGGTTTGGCACCCACGCTACAGTAGAACTGGGTCCTGGCCGTCACCCTAAGTCTGAGGTCCGCGGCCCCGGGGGACAGGATCCGCCCTCTCAGGGTCAAGATCCCTGAAGCCACAGAGCCAATCCTGCGGCCGCTGGAGCTGGGGCCCCGGATTCATTCAGATCCTCCTTCACTACCGAGAAATCTGGAGCATTCGGTTCCGGGATCGGCAGCTCCGGAGCGAACGAGGACGTGCGGCAGCGAGTCCAGCTCCGTGAGGGGCCGTGTGGCCGTCGCCTTTCTGGGAAGCGTCCCGGGCTCAGAGCGCAGGGAGGCCGACGTCTGAGCCGCGGCTCCCCTCCTGGAGCTGCCTGGAATTCCCCGCCCTGCACCCCAGCTCCGCCGGCTCCGCGGGCTCCTCCTGCTCCGGACGCCCGGGGACCCCACCCGCCGCCGGCACCCCGAGCACCGGCCCAGGCTTACCGGGCGAGTTCGCCGAGGCCTCGAGGCAGCACAGCCACAGCCACAGCCACAGCCCCGGGGGCGGCGGCCGCATGGCCCCCGCGCAGCACGGGCGGCGCGGCGCAGGCTGCGGCCCGGCCCGGGCCCGCGTGGGGTCCGCCGAGCGCTCACATCGCCGCCGGCGCGGCCTTGGCGAGCCAGGCGCACGGCCCGCCCCTTCCCGAGCGAGCGGCGTCCGCTCCGGGGAGCCGGGCCCCGCCCCGCCCGTCCGCTCCGCCCCCGCCCCGCCGGCGGGACTTTCCTGGTCCTGGAGCCGCCGCGGTCCGGCCGTCTCGGCCTCTGCGGTGCGCACGGTGGGGCCGCGCACAGCGAGCTGGGCGCCCTGGCCTGGCACAGGGCGGGGCAGCGGGAGTCGCCCGCCAGCCGGCTCGGCGCGGAGGAGGGGGCGGCCTGGGGTCCTCGGGAGACCCCTGGGGACCGCTTCCGAGTCTGCTGCCACTGAAGCCCAGATATCACGACTGGGGGGTTCGCTCCTTTCGTTTAGACCTTGGCTGTCTTTATGGTCTCGAAAGTAAGACCGCAGGCGTTGAGCTGTTTTTGAGAAGGGATTTAGGGCTTTATGGGCACAGAAGCCAGAGCCCCGTTTCGAGTAGCAGTGGGGCTTCAGTGGATCCTGGGCTTGGCAGCAGGACAGGAAAGAGAGGAACTCCCCATATTTCTCAATAGTCTCGGCTTTGGCCCAGCGTGGGAGGCAGTAACCGCAGGCGCTGGGCAGGGACAGGCCAGCTTCTGAGAGAGTGTTAGGAACCTGTGTGGTCTAACAAGAACCCTAATGCCAGGGCAAGGAGGGCGGAGGGAGACCAGCAATTAAAGAGCAGGTCGCCAGAGCCTAGAGGGAGCCCGGGCGGGTTGGAAGGCAGGGTTTGGCAGGTGCAGACTTTAACTTTTCCTTATTTCCTTTCCGTGGAACTCATAACGTTGGCTCCTTGTAAAAACGTGTGATGAACGATCTAGCGACTATTTGCATTGTGCTTGGAGAATATAAAGACTTGTTTTCAACAGGATGTTTTGAGACTGACTTGGGAATTACACTTACATATGGACAAGGGATTATGAGATTATGAATAAATTGACTTTTTCACCTCTCCCTCGGCCTGCTGGGCGTATTTTATTTACTTTGAATAAAGAAAAGGACAGTGCGTGTGTCTCAGCTGAGGCCAGGCAGGGCTTGTGATCAGCTTCGAGTTCAGCAGGGGCTGTTGTGTCCAACTTGTGGAGTTGTCCAGGGTGGGAATCCGAGAACACGGATTTCTTTTTCCTCAGATGAGAATCTCCATCCAGGGCCCCTTTCTGCTGAAACTTAGAGCGTTTATATCTTCCTCACAGAAGTCTTTCTCCCGGAGCTAAGAGGAGCTCCTTGAACCGGAGCCTTGTGTCTCCTCAAGCACCTGGGGTCCCAGATTGGGGTCATCACGCCCCACTGTGCAGCTTGTGGGGGCAAGCCCAGCTCTTAGCTGGCCTTTTACATTTTCGTGTTCCTCACGGCCAAGCCACCCCTGAGGCCATCGGTCGTGGACTGTGACTCCTGCCCATATGTGAGGTCTGAGAAGACCAGGAAGCAGCCCTCTTGGTATTTCTCGAGAAAGATTCCTAGGGACCCAGCCTTTTGTCGTCCCCCGACACTGCTGCACCCTGTCACGCACACCTTGGTTCTGCACATAACTTCATCCTGTAGCTATTTCTACCTTCTGGGGGCAGATTTACTTTGAATGTCCTCAAGCTTAATTCTGAAGGGCTTCATTTGTGAGTTTCCTCCTAGGCTGTGTGTCCCAGTGGTCATGTGCTTTTGGGAGATGGGCAGGAGACTGAGATCGCTGAGGCTGCTTTCCTGTCCCTTTCCTCTCTGAGTTTCCTTTGACTCGCTTCTCATTTAGGGCAGTGTGGAGGCAGCTGTGAACGTCTTGACCTTTTACAGCATAGATAAATAAATAGATCTGATATTTGGCATTTTATAGCACAGATAGATGTGGATCAACAACACACTGAGAAGTCAAGAGAATCTTTCCTAAACTGTCAATAATCACAAAACAAATTTAGGTTAATATTGCTAGAGGGAATAAAATTCAAACATATTTACATAAATTTATATTTAATATATTCATAAATGTATACATGTCTATACACATATATGTATGTATGCACATTTAACATTTTCCAGTGTGAATTTAACTTTCTTTTTTTTTTTTTGAGACAAGGTCTCGCTTTGTAGTTCAGGCTGGCCCTGAGCTCAGCCTCCAGCTCACATCACAGCAATCCTCCTGCCTCTGCCTCCCGAGTGCTGGGATTACAGGCGTGAGCCACCACGCCCGGCACTGTGGTATGTGGTACTGATTGCTGCTGGGCATGAGTCTCCACACCCAGTATTGTATGTGGTTGCATGTGGTGGGGAATTGAACCCAGACCCTTGCACTTGCAAGACAGGCGCTGGAACCACTGATCTAACTCCCTGGCTCAGCTGCTTTTTTTTTTTTTTTTGGTACCAGGAATTGAACTAGGACCCTGTACTTCCAAGGTAAGTGGGATATCACTTGAGCTAAACCCCAGGCCCTGAATTAGCTTTTTATGTCTGTAGAGAATGCTACAGAAGGTTGTCATAGTAAAAATGTAGGTAAACATAATTATAGAGGTATCTCATGTAGTTAAAACAGTTTACTTTTCTGGATTTTGTGATGTTAGTGACATCTGGCAGCTCTTAAAATTTATAGTCTAGGGCTAAGGCTGTAGCTCAGTGGTACAGCACCTGCCTGACAAGCACAAGGTCCTGAATTCGATTCCCGATACCAGAAAAAAGATCTAACAATAAAAATCAATATTTCAGGGGAAAAAAATGTAGCCTATCATTTACTTTCTCATTCTGAATAAATGCGTATTTTTTCTGCCTAATTTTATAGCCTTAAAGTGTATATCCCGTTATAGAGGGCTTCTAGAGAGCACATCAACTTCAGCTCATTTGCTGCCTTCCAGCCAGTTGCTCTTGCGCACATTTTCCTCAGCTAACAGTCTAGAGGGGCCGTCCCCCTTCCCTCGGGAGGTGGGCGAGGGTGGCAGAAGAAGCTGACACTGGCTGGTGGCAAGCCGTGTTGCTTGTGCCTCGTATTCTTCGGTTTCCTCACAAGTCTGAGCATTTCTGTCATTTCCCAGACGAGGAAGCCATCAGAATGAAGTAATGTGGCCCGGAGGGATTTGTACTGTAGCAACCCCATTAACCATGACTGTATTTCCTAGAATTTCCCCTCCCTGAACAGTGCTGAGCAAGCTCGGCCTGGCCTGGAGAGACGCACTTTTCCAAGATCTGGGAGAGAGGGAGGCGGCGCGGTGGGGGAGGGGAGCATGTGACCATGTTCCCTTGTCCTTGGGGCTTGGGGCTGGACTTGCGGCTTCCTTGTAGCTCACAGCATGTGGTTTATTTGCTGGCATCCCACATGGTAAGTCCAGCTCCCCCCCCCACCCCCGATCTTCTGCTGCAGCTTCCTGGGGTACAGTCTCCTGGGCCGGGTGCAATTTTAAATTAGCTCCATGACAAAGGGCACCAGCTTTCTTGGCGGGACACTGGTGCGATTGTGCAAGGTGGAGGTTTGGCACGGAGAGGAGAGGAGGAGGGTTTCCAGCTCAGCCTTCGGTTCCAGCGTGTTGTGCATCTTCTACCTTTTGTTCTTCTCCTCCCAACTTCCTTCTGCTTGAGAACTTCAGGCTGCAGCCCCAGACATAGGGTAGCAATCTCATGTAGACTGTGTGACCAAATCCCACGGTTTCCTAAGGTCAAACCCTATATTGTCACACACACAGCCCACATCACATAGTGGCTCTGGCCCAGTAAGTGAGATCTAGATGACAGTAAGGAGTGACACAGACTCCTAGCCGGTCCCGTCCAGCTCCAGAGCCCCTGGTGTTTCACACCCGACTTCCCACCTTCGTGGTCAGGCCTACTCAGAGGCTGTCATACTGTCCACTGTCCTCAAAACCCCGCTGTTCCATCGGCCAGACTGAAGTTACACTTCTCGAGGGTCACACGTGCCCCGAGTCTCTGCCTCTTCCGCTCTCTGCCTCTCTTCCTGCCCTCGGCCTCACTATCTCCCCCGGCCTCTATTTACAATCTAAAGTCTAATCTCCATCTCGTGCCTGGGCTCACTTCCTGAGAGTCCTTCCTGCCTTGCCCTACTCCATTTCCCCCATGGCTTGGGACTGTCTCGTGTCCTCGCTGGTCTCGGTGGAGGAGGACGTCCTGCAGGCAGGATTGCTGGCACCTGTGTGCCAACAGAGTGTTCCAACTGGGCCTCCTGCTGGGAGCCCCAAGCAGGCCCTTGGTCATCGCTAAGTGGGGCCTTGATTTGGTGCTCTCTCTCCCTCGACCAAGGTCGGAAGGATTGGCATGTCAGCAGAAGAGCAAGTCCCCTCCGGTCCCCAGGGGCTGCCTCGCTTTCTTGCTCTGCCCCTCCCTTTCCTGGGCTTACAGACTTTGCATTTCTAGTTCCTCAATGGGTACAACTAGAAAGCCTCCATCCAAAAACACCCCTCTCTCTCTTCTGTAGTCAGGGGCCTTCCCAAGGGAGACTGCTACCAAATATGACAGTGTCTATGTGGCCTTCTTAAAACAGGGCCTGAAATTTGTCAGGACCGAGAGACAACAGGAGAGGAGAACATTCTGCAGCTCTTTCTGGCCCCTTCTCAGGAGGCGATCCCTGCGTTTTCGGGAGCTATCCTTCCTGACACCAGTGTGCGTGAAAAGGGCCAAGGGTCCCAGGGATAGATGGGAGCGCTGGTGGGAATTGGAGGGGAAAACCCGAGACTTTTCCTGCCAGATTCCTGGGCAGAACTTGTGTAATGAAGCCTTTTGGCACAGTAGAATGACAGAAACTCAAGTGGGTGTCCACCTTCCAGGATGCTTCCGGTTATAGCTAGTGTTGGTGTGTTTTAATTTGCTCTCGGGGGGTCTCACAGACGTCAAGGAAAAGCCTGGCATCTCAGGACTGGAGTCGGAGCAGAGGGTAAACAGAGGGCCTCGTCTAAGCCAGCTACCACAGCCAGAGGTGTTGGACGGGCATCAGCTGCACCCCTGAATGTGCCATCAGCACTTCCAGCCTTGCCCCACAAGAGGCTGTGCCACAGACTGAGATTCTGCCCCTGATGTGTGTACCGTGTACTACTCCACCCTTACAACAAGCCCCTGAGGGAGGGGCAGTGCCTGTGGGTGCTGTTTTCTGACCACCCAGCATATTTTGAATGTGTGTGGGGAGGGAATTTTCAGAGTCACACTCTCCCTTCTTCCAGAAAATGCAAATCCCTGGCTCCTCCTGCAGCCAGTGTGCAGCTATTATATTCAGTCTGTGTCAATCACACCTTGCAAAGGAGCTCCCTTCCGCTATATATCCTCACTGTGCCAAAAACCACAGAAAAATTCAGCCTCCCAGAGCTCCTCCGAGTACCTAATTTTTCAACAAGGAAAACCAGCCTGATATTACCAAAGGAATTTCAGGCTACCTACTCTAGAAATGAAAGCACTCATTCCAATCTGCACATGGTACTGCATACCTGTAATTCCAGCTACTTGAGAGCTTGAGGAAAGAGGACTACAAGTGTAAGGCCAATCTGGGCTAAATAGCACGACTCTGTCTCAAAGTAAAATAAATTAATAAAAGAAGTCTAGAGATTAACTCACCGGTAGACCAGATGCCTAGCATGAATGGATGGATGGATGGATGGAGACCCTTGAATTCAATCTCCAGCGCTACAAAGAAAATAAGCAGATAAAGCAGCACCAGTTATACAAATTTTCTTTGCAAACATATATATGAATACACCTTCAGGTATATTATTTACCTTGTATATTATAACCCCTTTGTTTAAAAAAAATATATGCTTGAGTGTTTTTCTAAACATGCATTTGGATCAGATTGCCATTACTCTTCACGTTTGGAAGATGCGTGTTTGAATTTCTTATACACTTTATTTCTTCTGTTTTGTTCTGTGGTTTATCGTTTTTGATCTTGGAGTGCCAATTGGCAAAATAAAGCCTAAAGATAGAGATATTAGGGGCTGAGGTAGGTCTCCTGCTCTGATCTGATGGTTGCTCTTCTCGCTCAGGAACAGTGACTGTCACAGTTTCAAAAAAAAGTCTGTTTGTGTCGCCCCAGCTTCAGTGAACTACATGAAGTATGTCTAAGACATTTCCTGTTTTACAACCACAGAGAAGTTTCCATCAACATTTCTGGTGGCAGGAGGGCACTGCCACATGGAGGGCACGTGGGTCCCACATCTGTTGTTTTAATCAGCCCATGGAGATTTCTTGGGAGAAAATGAACGATTTCCATGGGCTTTTCCCACTGAGACCACTCTGAGGCCTTTGTCCTTTCCCTCTAGGATTCCCAGCAGAGTCTGGGCCACGCTGGGAGCCCCCAGGTCAAGACACAGCAGGTCCGGCGTCCCCAGGGAGGCCATCCTGGGCCTGCATTCCAGGGCTGTATTAGTTTCCTGTTGCTGCTGTCACCACGTACTTAGTGGCTTAAGACAAAAATGTATAATCTTAAGTTCTGAATGTCAGAAATCCAAAATGGGCTGTCATAGCTGTGGTCCTTCTAGAGGAGAATATGGCTTCTGGCTTTTCCAAGAAAAACTTCTAGAGCCTGCTCCCTTCCTTAACTTGTGGGTCTTCCTCCATCTTCAAGCCAATGCTACGGTACCTCATAACTAAATCTCTCTCTCTCTCTCTCTTCTGTTTTCTCCTCACATCTCATCCTCTGACTCTCCTGTCCACCTGTTTCACACATAAGCACCTGTGTTTACATCGGGCCCCCTGGACAGCACAGAATCTAAAGATCCTTAGTTTAGTCCTATCTGCCGTGTCCTCCATACCACATAAGTACCGTGTTATAGTTTGGGTCATAAAGGTCTCCCAAAGGCCCAAATGGCTCCCAGCTGTGGCCCTTTTGGGGGGAGGTGGAACCTCTCGCTCTTGGAGGGGACACTGGGACTTGCGCCCTATTCTCTCTTTCTTTGCTTCCTGGCTACCATGAGGCGAACAGACCTTCTTAGCCCCCTGGTCCAGGTGCAGTGTATAAGGCCCCTCGGCCAAGTGATCATAGACGGAAGCCTCTCAAACTGTGAGGATTCCTCTGCTCAGCTGACTTGCTTCAGGGATTCTGTCACCGTGACAGAAAGCTGACCACAGGCGCATAGTCACACTCTGGGCACCGTTTACCAGACAGTGCGAGGGATAGAGTGACAGCAGGCTGGCGGTGGCTGTTCTCAGCCTGTCTTCCTGCAGCTCTCTGCCCTACGTCCCTCTGGGACTGTCCCTTGCTCTCCCTATGTGCTCACCTCTCCCCTGGGCCCGAGGGCCGAGGCTGGCCCTCCCCTGCATTCCCTTGCTCAGATATGAGGCCTATGGCTCTGACAGGGATGGGTTTCCTGGAGCTGGTGTGCGCCTTTTTCTGACTAAATTCACTTAATAAAACTCTGCATTATATTAAACAGGAGGAGGGGCAGGTAACTCATTGGCATAGCACTTGCCTAGGGCGTGTCAGACCCAGCACTGCAGAAAATAAAAGACTAAATTGGAGGTAAAAGAGTTCAAATTATTTTCTGGGGCTGCAGGATCAGGGCACGTGGGAGCAGAAATAACTTCCTGCACTTCTGTAGGATCTGTGCAAGTCGATCTGTGAACAGGGTTACAGTTTCCTGGTCACTAAAAGGTAACTGGGAGACATGCCCTGGGTGGGTCCAGCCAGTGGATCTAGAGTAGAGAATGTTTACGGGGAACAGGAGGTCTCCATTTAATTCCTATTAACCTCTCCATAAACATTTCTTTCTGGGTACACATTCTTCTTTTTATTTTTTTATTATTTAAAAAAAATCTTTATTGGTACATTACATATATGCATCCTGATTGCACTCCATAATGGGGATTTGTACCAGTAGAAGACACAACTTAATTCTCATTTTTTCCCATAGCCCTACCCACCCTACTGCCCCCCTATATACATAAAATTTGTTTTCTTTCTTTTTTGTTATAATCTCATTATTTTTCCCCTTTCACCCTATTTTACTTTGAGCATTTTCTGTTTCACAATATATAACATACAATTCTAGGACTCACTTACATCTTTATTTTCTCATACCAGAGAAAAGATGCGATATATACCTATCTGTGACCTATTTATTTCACTTATGAGGATATCCTCAAGGTATGTCCATTTAAGTAGAAATGATTCAAACTTATCATTTTTTATGGCACATTCTTTTTACAAAGGGCCAAGCCAGAATCAGGACTTTCAGGAAGAGAAGTCCGGAGGTGTACAGATGCCAGCCACCTGGACCGGCTACAACAGGATTTGGGATTCTCTCAGCTGGATTCCACTACGCAGAATTTAAAAACTGAGACTGTGTCTTGCTTCTTCATTTAGAACCCATTCTAAAGCAGCTTAGCTACTGAGCGTACTGTGTAGCCACTGTGCACCTACAGCCGTACTGTGTAGCCACTGTGCACCTACAGCCGTACTGTGTAGCCACTGTGCACCTACAGCCGGCACAGTTTGTACATGGTTTTGGTCTCTATGCTTTCTTTTGGAAATAAACGATTCTTAAATTTCGATTTGCATGGTATTCTGAGTGCATAATGGAATCATAGTCTAGAGTTCTACGCTGTACACTTTATAGGCCCATTAGTTATTTTGTATCAGGTGAAGATATGGGATCGCCTGGTCGTAGCTAGCACACCGCTGAAGTGAAATGATGCTCGCAGTGGCCTAGTGCCGTGTCATGGTGCCTGTACCACTCTCCCCACTGCAGCTCCTCCCCTAGACATGTCACCCCACCCTCAGAGGAATCGCTGCAGCACAGTTAGATATTTTGAGAGAGAGAGACAGACCACAGTCACATAACTTTTATTGCAATATATTGTTATAATTGTTTTATTTTATTATCAGCTATTAACATTAACCCCCTACTATACCTAATTTTTAAACTGTCAGAGATATGTATTTATAGAAAAAAAATAATATTCATAAGAGTTGGTACCACTTAAGAGGAGCTACTGTATTACTTTTTAGCACAGAGTGTTAAAATAAGTATGTAACACAAAATATCAATTTGGAAATTATTGGCTTACCAAAAATGTGTAAATCTAGGACATGCAGACTATTGTGGTAAGGTAGTGAGTCCAAGTTTAGTTTGAAAGAATTCTACACATTTACCGAAGTCAACTTCCAAAGTAAAAACTAGTGTCCGAAGGTCATACCAGCTTAGAAGCCTGCAGATTTTGGTTTGGATCTAACTGCCTCCTTGGACAATGGCGGATTTCTCCATCCCTCTGGTGAGTTCTTCGTGGAGCTAACTGACAGCAGAACCTCAACTGCTTCGGGACTTCCAAATTCAAACACACAAGCTTTTATTACTGTTTCCCCTTGTTATAACAGTAATATTTGCTCATTGTCATAATGCCATACAATATAGAAAAATATAAAGAAGAAAAATCAATCCCTTAAATGACCTTAGTAGACAGTCCAGAAATATCTATACCTTGAATGCGACTTTGGCCTCTTTTTAAGTTTTGCTTACTTTTTAAAAAATAAACCAGGTCAAAAAGATGAAATGATTTGTTTCTTACAAGCAGGAGGCTGCTAAAGAGGAAAAATATTATCTTTTCCTATAATCTCAGTATTTT
>PVIR01005321.1:0-72840 GCA_004026965.1 Petromus typicus
GTGTGGAGACCCACACCCAGCAGCAACCAGTACCACATACCACAGTGCCGGGCGTGGTGGCTCACGCCTGTAATCCCAGCACTCGGGAGGCAGAGGCAGGAGGATTGTGATGTGAGTTGGAGGCTGAGCTCAGGGCCAGCCTGAACCACAAAGCGAGACCCTGTCTCCAAAAACCAAAAAAAAAAAAAAAAAAAAAAAACTATTTCTTTTTATTTTGAAATAATTCAAGGCTTACAGAAACAATTCAAAAAACAGAAGAAGGCATTCTTCTAAGTCCTTTACCTAGACACTCAGGAAACTTAAAAATTCACAAGTTTGCCTACCTATGTATTGATTGTTCATCTTCTACATATTAGTTACTAATAAACATGTGCAGCTTTTATTTAATGTTTGGATGGAGCCTGCTCATGTGATATGCTTTCATGTATTTTCTTCCATAATCATTGTTTAGTGATCACAATTAGAAAATTCACACAGCTTCGATGCTATTATCTAATCTGCAGACCTTACTACAATTTCACTAATGTTGCACTAATCCCAGCTCCACAATCTAATGTGGGATCACACATGACATTTGGTCTTCATGCCCCTCTAATCTGCCATATCCTTGTTTTCCTTTAATCTGCCACAATCCTCAGCTTTTCTTTGTCTTGTGTAATCTCGACACATTAGAAAAGTAGAGATGAGTTATTGAGTCAAATGTCCCTTAATTTGAGTTTGTCTGAGGTTTTCTCTTAATGAGATTCAGACTACATAGTTTGGGCAGAAAAACCATAGACATAATATTGTGTTCTGCATGAGGCGTCATATCACAAGGCACATGATGATTTCTCCCACTTTTTTTGTGATGTTAACTTTAATTGCTTCATCAGTGCTGTGTTTTCCAGGCTTCTCCACTATAAAATAAACATCTCCCCTCTTTTGGTAATTAATCAGTGTTTTGAGGGAGACATTTTGAGACCATATAAATATCTTGTTACTCATTGTACTTTCGCCCACTCATGTTAGCATTCATTGATGATCCTTGCCTAAAACATTTCTTATTATTGTTGTGGTTGGCCATGGGTGATTTTCGAATTGCTTCTTTCTCGCTGTATTTGTAAGTTGGCTTTCTGATGTGTTTTTTCCATCTGTGTCTTCATTGTCTAGGTCCATCTGATCCAGAGAAGACATTATTTGAGGCACATTGTTTTACTTAGTTACTTTAGTGTTATTGTTAGAGCATTAGATGAAAAGACACTGCTCAGAAGAAGAAAACATACAGATACACTAGAATGTGCTGTTCAACAAACCTTAAGTGAATTGTGAGTTATTTAAGTCTTTGAAAATTAGCATAGGCAGAGGGAATTTTCCAGAGTCTTCAAAATAAATAAACTGTGGTCCTACGTAGAGCAAAAGCTTTTGTGTGAAGCCTCCCATCCTCTGCCCTCTCTTGGGGAGGGTGTCAGATCTTTTAGAAGCAGAGGACTGAATCACATCTGGCACGATTTTTTGCCTCTAGGTTAGCAAATTACCCAGATAAAACAACGTTGTGATGGCACAGTGGAGGAAGCGTGGACAGTTTCCACTGACAACTCCTTTTGACTCTCTCTGCTCTTTAACCTCTTGCTTTTCCATTTCTCTTCACCTCAGTGACCCTGAAGCTGAGCTATTTGTTGCCTTGATTAGTCTCTGACACTCAGGAGATGGACATACAGTAACATTAAGATATATATGATAGGATAATAAGGAGGGTGAAGTAGAAACAGTAGGAATGATACAACTCCTCGGGGACCCAAGACACCACCCTCTCTTGTCTCTAGCTCCTTGGATCCTGTGTCTGTGGCCTAAAGCTGACCCTGGCTGCTGAGCAGTTTCCCTCATGACTCAGCAGCCTTTACCTTCGCTCCTCTGGGGTTCCACATCTGGGCAAGTGGCTCTTTTTCCTGGCCAGCCTCTGATCTTTCTTCCTGGAATCCTCTACTGCCACATCTGTCAGCTTGAGGTCTGTGACCCCATCTGGCTTCTCTCCTGGGCCACTGGCTGGCTCCCCAGGACAGCCAGAACTCCCAACTTATGATGTGGGGTCACATGGCTTCCCAGTTAGAAGGAGAGGACTGAATTAATACAGGAAAAATCCATCTTTATGTTTCTTCAAAGAGCTTAGAACTTCTCAAAAAAAAAAAAAAATCTTCCAGGGAACAATGGCAAAACAGAGACCAAATGGTTAACAAATAGCTTCAAGGAACCCTGAATTATATACTAAATTTAATTTTGAGAACAAGTTGATTAAGTGGCCAAACTAAGAATCCTAGGGCTCACAGTAGGAATCATTATACCATTAATTATTGTCTTTAGAGAAATCTTTGAATAAAGTGACATCATTTTGGGGTTTCAAATGCTTTCTGACTGTATCTTATAGGAAAGAAACCAAGGTATAGTCTCACAATATCGTAAGCCTCCCAGCTCAATAAAGTTCAAGTCAACGCCCTTGTTATTCACAAATACTTTGGGTCTCACACAAACTAGAGAATAGAGTAATTGACCTAGAAAAAAATCCAATTTAATTTTCTCAGAATATGAATTTCCCAAACTTAGGCAAATTGCCAAATTTCCAACAAATGGACACCAGAACTATAGTTTCAGAACTAAAAGATAAAATCATAGGCAAAGACACGGCTGTCTTTGAGTATCAGAAACTTATAGCTGTTAAAGAAACATTGAGGTGGGGGAAGGGAAAAAATGAGAATCAAGTCATATCATTTTTTGGTACAAACTTTCAATGTTGAGTGCAATGATGCTGTGCATTCATAATGTACCAATCAAGATTTGAATTTTTTAAAAAGAAAAGAAACATTGAGGTAGAGTGCCTGGTCTACACAATTAATTCCTTACTATGTTGTTGGAGAGACTGAGGGAAAGTTATAATTTATTGTGCATAAAAATCCCAGAACCTAAGGTCACCAGAAGATTGAGAGAAGACAACTGGAACTGTGGAAGCAGTGATAATACAGGAAATGGATGTCCTGAGTGACTTTGACAATGATGGCATCATTTTGCATGAAAGGAATCTATTGCTCTCTGATTTCTGCAATCATAGGAATTTTCTATTATTTCTAGGCAAAACTATGAAGTCATCTGTTAGGTTTACTGATGCTGAGGATTTGGAAAGTTAAATGGCTAACACCTTTCTCCCCTATCCCATAAGAGGATTACTTATCATATGATATTGTTATGCAGGTTAAATGAAAGATAGTATGTGAAACTGATTTGGCCCTTTGAAAGCTGTATTAACTTATTCTTTCTCTCTCTTTTTGTCCATCTTGTTGTAAGTAGAATTCTAATACTGGTCACCAGATTTCCACACCTTAATATTTTTTGAACCTAGGCAATGCCTCCCCCTGATTATGTTATGTTAAGTGACATGGCTACCTGTCATATTGAAAGATGACACAGGGAGGCCCCATCTAATTCATAGGAGGTCCTTTAGAAACTAGAACTTTTCCCACTCAACAACAGAAAAGGAATGTGAAGATGTCCAAGACCTCCTCAGTATCAGGATTTCATGCTCTTTTTGAAGATAAGATGGGAAATGAGAAGCTAAATCCTCCCTTTCTGAAAGCTACTCAGGAAATGGGGACCTTGCTTTTACAGGCACAAGAAACTTCAAACCAACTAAGTGAGCTTAGAAGTAGTTTCTTCTTCAGTTTCTCCATATAGGTGTCTCCTTTCTTAATTGAATCTTTAAGGGATGAGAGACAGAGGAACCCGTGAGGTCCACAGAGATTTCCCAGCTTGCAGAGATATGTGACAAATTGGTCTTGTTTTAGGTCTTTAAGGCTTGTGGTTAGTTTGTCAGCCAGCAACAGAAAAACAAACCAAATTTCCTTCTTTTTCCACTAATAATTGCTTATTTTTGGCCTGCTAGGCACTGTGTCAGCCACTCTATAAAAATTAAAGCATTCAATTCTTAAAACATCACTAAGAAGGAAGTTTTACATCTCCATTTTCACAAAGCAAGCATAGGTTGTATGTTTGGAAACTGCATCTTGACTCAAATCCTTCTGCAACATTGTGCTGCCTCCCCATTTGATTCTCTCTCCTCTAGGATTTGGACTTTACTCCAATCCTCTTGGATAAAGAAAGCAGAAGCCCTTGGAAAAGGACAGAGGCCAGTGAAATGAAGAACTTCACACCCGAGGGTGTCATGGAAATTGTGCTGAGTGAAATCTGACACCATGGGCCTAGAGTATTACTATAATGTGGAGATTTTGGAAACACCTTATTGCTGTCTTGGATATTCCTATCTTCCCTGTAATTCCTCAGCATTGTGTTCGGTCCTACTATTTACTTGATCTGTATTTAGTTCCAGGTATTCGTTACTCTTCCAGTTGACTCTCCCTCGCCCAGAGTGCTCCTCTGCCAAGCTTAAGGCCGAAGAAAGAAAGTGGTTGTTCTGATTTTAATATAAGCAAACACACCAATACTATTTTCAAAATTTACTTTGTCACTTATCTCATTATTAACTGTCATGGCAACAATTCCTCCTCATATGGAACAATTTAAAATAGTATAAGAAGAAACTGATCACAAATTTTATTTTATTTTAAATAAAATACTTAAATTGAGTATAATGTCTGTCTTTTACTTTTGGGGTATTTTTGGAACCACTTTAATGTTCTAAAAATAGAATAGCTGGCAAAATACACAAAAGCATGTGTATAGGGATGTGTAGTGTTCATTTTACCACAGACTCAATATGATTTTGTGGTCTTTATCTAAAATTTTGATTTTTTTCTCTTAGATTTTGCATTTTGATTTCTATGAAAATATTACGTTAAACTATTATCTTAAATTAAACTATTGCATTAAACTATATTAAAGTATTATTTCAATTGCCAAGATTCTTGACACCTCTCTAAATTTTCTGGCAAAGTTGCCTCACTTTCCTTACTCCAGTCTTGGCCTGCACTCAGGAAAAGAAATAAGAACCCAATTTTTCCCAAGAGACCAAGAGACTCCTTACCCTTTTCTACCCACTGAAGAAAACTTTGGTATGGACTGCTTCATTTCCTAGCCAGACATTGGCAGATTTAAGCATTTTAAAGTCTGAAAGTGGCTCATTTTCTTGATAATTTTAACCTGTTCTTACTTCACAATGCTCTCATTAGACAGTCTTCTCCTGAAGACTGTGGCTGCAGAGAGGTAGGAGGAATTGTAACACTAGGTTCAGATACTTCCTTTAATTTTGAGGGGGCATCCAGAAGGTCACCAGGGCCAATTTACATGCAGATCAGAGGAAGCTCCTGAGAAAGAGAAAGTGGTAACAGTGTTTCACATCAAAAAAGCATGATTTAACCAACAGTGTGTTTGTTTTGATAATAATAGGAAAAACAGTAATACAGTCCTATTTTGGATCATAAAGGCCACTACTCTTTTTCTCCATTTTATTTTCCTGTGCTTAAACTTATGTTTTTATCAAAAAACAGGAGGAAAAGGAAGAAAAGAAAAAAAGAAGGAAAGGGAGAGAAGGAAAGAAAGAAGGAAGGAAGTAGAGAAGGAAATAAAGGCAAACTGAAAAAAATTAAAAGGTGTAAAGTCTTACTGAACTTTTTCATTCTAAGTCTGTGGTACATTCCAGGAAAAAATCAAATACTTTCTGCAACTAATTTGTATTATGAACAAAGCTTTCATAATAGTTGAAACAGGCAAATAATAGGATGAGGCATGATGAGAATTGATTCATCATTACACAGTGCATTTATTATCAGTTTGCCACCATGAAAAGATACTGGAGAAATATAGCAATCAGTATCAAGTTCAAGTTTCAAATGGCAATCTAGTCTCAAGAAAGCAATACAAGATGCTACACTGAATTAAAATTGATATTTCAAACAGAATGGCTTGTGTTGCTTTGTTACTATTCAAGATTTGTGTTTTGTGATATACTTGTATATGAGCTATGAAGGTAAATAGTTAATGTGGAGCTTTACACTTACATACATTGACATGATATTCTAAAGAAGTAAAGCATATTAACACTGGAAATACATGTCTTTCTTTTTCTTCATAGATGCCATTTTGTTATCCTATTTAAAAAACCTGGGTCTCTAAGAAGTGTCCTAGATATCGAGAGAATATTTGGAAAGCAGGGGGAGGCTTTCACACAGCAGTGATGTCTGAAATGGAAGAGGTATTTGTGAGCCTTGAGTTTTCTTACCTAATTCCAGGCTTCACTTGCAATGATGAGACTAGTTTAACAACTTCATAGTCTGTTCACAAAGATTGGATTGCCACAAAGTTAGAGCTGCTCTTGCTTCCTTCTCACACCAAACAGCCTAATGAGACTGTTAGCAACTCAGTGCAAACCTGTTATCATTATTTCATCTTAGCAAGAAGGTGTGTATGTGTGGGTGGGCCTTCTCACAGGTGGACAAGGTGTGAAATTGTCATTGCTATTAAACTTCCAAATTCTGGGAACTATAAATTTGGCTGGGTAGGGCCTGGGCTTCTAGCCAGCCACTAAGCTGTCCAGGTAGATGGCATGCTAATTAGGAGAATAGCGAACCAATTAGCACTTGGGCTGGATAGGCTGATGTGTCTTCAAGACATTTTCATTGAAGATTTTGCAATGAGGATAGCTTAGTACTCACCCACTATGGCTCCACATTTTTGGTGGGTCCTCCAGTCTGTCCTGGAAATGGGGTGTTTTAGACATAAGCACATTATTAAATCTTCAAAGGAGCTTTCAGTCCTAAAATCTTGACTTTCCTTTAGAAGGTGAAAACCTCCTGAGAGATGATTATCATGCTTAGGGAAAATGAAGTGAACAGGATACTGAAAAGTCAAGAAAGGTCAAAGCAAAGCAAGTTCCCCAGAAGAATGGAAGATCAGCAATACTCTGGCCAATACACTAACTCCTGTGGGTCATTGTCACATCTGATAGACTCTAGACCAAGTTTCATTCTTCTTTCTTCAGCCTCCTACCGATTGCTGCCCCCTAACATTTCTGTTCCCCTCCTTTACTGCTTTACTTCTTTCCTTTGAGGTCCTAGTTCCCATTGCCACCTGGCTCTCCCCCTGTGCAGGACTTGGAGTTGCAGAATAGATGGAATGTCTCCTAGAGGAGCAAATTTTGCTTACTGTCTCCTTATTTTTAAGATAACATTTATGAATCTGGAGGAATTTGTTAACTTCAGGAGGGTATTTTTCTTGACCTGTGATATTCTATGGGTTGCAATGAAACACTTGAGAAAAAGGTTAAGGGATTGTATGTTGAAATTCTCACCTCCAAATCTTCTATAAAAATATGTGACTCACGTAACATCCACCATCTCTGGGTACCTGATTCTAAGTGTCTCACTCTCTCTGTTTCTCTCTCTCCCTCTCTCTCTCTATCACTCTCTCTCTCTCTGTCTCTCTTTCTATAGTACATAACCACAGTCTAAATTCAGTCAGAATTCCATCTTAATATAGCCTTACCTAGCCTATATATGAAGATAGTTTATTAAAAAAACCTCCTGGAAATAGGGAGTAGGGAGTTGCAGGGTGGGTGGGGAAGGAGGAAAATGAGAATCAAGTCATGTCATATTCTGGTAAAAACTCTCAGTGTTGAATGCAATGATGATGTGTATTTATAATGTACCAACAAAGATTTGAATAATAAAAAAAAACCTTGTGGAAAACAAATTTATCATGCAGCTCAAGGAAATAGTTTCTTGGTTCATGATTTCTGTGTGAGATTAGACCAGTTGAACTTCTCTTATTCCACTAAAAACAGGAATACAGTTTGCATAAGTAAAATGTTAAATAAGTAACAGTAAAATACTCCTTGGTGTCACCAGCTTCAGTGATTCTCATCTTAGCCTCTCAATATACGCAGACAAGCCAAGAAAGGTTAGCATGAATGGAGCCAAGAACTTCTTAGGAAGGAACCGCCTATCTATTGTTTATTTCATGTGCTAGACCTATCAATCTGAAGTGATTCTGTGTGATACTGCACAGAGAAAGGTGCTGAAATGTGCCCCAAATCATCTATAAGGAATGTAGGACTTGTTCACCAAAATCGACATGGAGGCAGAAGCTCGGGAAGGTGATATTTGTGATCCTTGCCTTGAGGACAAGAATAAAAGAAACATATGGAAGACTGACTTATGGAGGCTGCTTTCCTTACTCTTATTCTTCATAAATGTGCTGGGGGCTATCGTAGATTTTCTTACCTCTTGACTTTGGACTTGACAATTTGATTTGCCTTACCCAATGGCATGTGAGTAGGAGTGATGGTGAGTGGATTCATGGCTGAGACTCAGGAGGCCTTATCTGTTTCCATTGCTCTATTGTCTCTTTGTCATCACTATTAGCTAATCATGCCCTGGCTGGCCCATAGCTCCAGGGAGAAGGTGAGAGACAGACCAGAGGTCACCTCAATTTCAGTCACACAGTAGATTTACAAGTTTGGGAACTGTTTGCCAAACAAGAGTAGTTAAGAATACAGCTCATAAACAAAACACCTTGGTTACCAAAGTGTGATTATGAATGCAGCAGACTGTCATTTTACCAACTGAATACCAGGGGATATATATTTGTGTTCTGGGAAAATGGACTGCAAGCAAACACTGCCAATAAAACGGTAAGAGGTGTTTCATTAATAAATCATAATAAAGACCCAGAACATGCTAATGCCAGGCAAAGGAGGTTTCTATCCCATGTTGCAGAATGTAATACTTTTGGGGTTGGGTAGGAGTGCAGTGGTTTTAAAATATGTCTGTAAATTCTTGACACTTCTACCACCAAGAAGTAGAATCTAATTTCTTTCCTCTTAACTATGTGTAAGCCTCAGAGGTTAGAAGTGACTTATTTCTAATAAGCATTATGCACTTCAGTGACATTGTGTGACTTCCAAGACTAGGTCATCACCTTCCTCTCTTGTGCACGAATGAGAAGCCACATACTTAAAGCCAAGACATCATGCCATGTATGTAACTAACCAGCTACATACAAAGGCCACAAAAAAGTGCTTTTTCCCAGTTCCAGATAAAGCTCCAACTTGCAATCAGCCTCTTCGTCAGAGATGGGACTGAATGAGCTTCCCCACGACTCTAGTCTTCTCTTCAATGTCAAGGAAGACTGAGATGCCCTTTCTACTGAGCCCTACTCAGATTGAAGATTTGTGTCATGCTCACTAAAGTGACAGGACTTGTGGGATGATTTTTTTTTAATATAGCCATGCATAAGAGTCAGTGGCCAGTGCATTTTCTTTTTGAGGGATATAGTCTGCTTTGGAGAAAGACACAGATGTACGAACCAGTAAGATTAAGACCCGACCAATAAAATTTGGCTTTCCAAAGGCTTGATCAGGAGGAGACCTTGGAGATGTCCACACAAGCAGGAGTTGTACTTACATATCCAACATGATCAAGGGCTCCAGGGATCCCAGGAATAAGGGTGGAAATCGAAGCAAATAATTTAAAGACTCATATGAGTGATGGAGAAGTTGACGTTTGTAAGAATCCACAAACACATTGTAAGGACACCCCAAATCACCAGAGGAACACTGAGGTCTTCATCCTCTTGTCTGGGACGGACCCACATGTGTGACCTGTTTGGCCGCCCAGGCCTCCGTGGTCTGGAAAGCCGATCTTGCACATTTGTTACTGTGCTCTCACTTCCCTGAGCCCACACATACATCATCCATTTCCATGGTCACATTAACACCTGTGGAGTAGGTATTATGACTCCCCAGTCTCAGCCCATAAATGGCAGCTCTGCCAGGAAGTCGAGTCCTGCTTTTTTCTCTGTATAACAGCTGCCCTAGCAAATTAAATCCCTCTCCTAGTGGAGATACATGGGAGCATTTCAAATTAAACCTGGGGTAAATTCTGAACTTCACACTAAACCTCTGCTGATTTATCTATTCTTCCAGTTTAGAGTGCTCTCTCATTAATTCCTTCTCTGTGAATGTAGGGTTTGAGGTAGTTACCAGATTGAGTGGCCTCTCCTTAATCATTTAGCCATACTTAATTTGGCCATTGATCTGAAGGTTTGATGTTAGAATCTTTTTAAAAAATGATCTCTAAGGCAGCCGCCTCATAATTGAGGACTGTACCCATCCAAGCATGATTTCTTCATGTTTGCTGCCTGGATTTTGCATACATGCCTTCTCCTCCTCCCCAAGAAACCCACACATGCGCAGGGCTATCCCAGCTAGATCTGATGGCCAGGAGCATGGAAAACAGCTCTGAATTAGAGGATACTGATACCTGCTCCTCGGCCTCATCTATCTATCTTAGTACCTTTCCTCAGAGCCAGGGTGATAGTGTGACTGATTCTCTCAGAATTTTCCTTCAGTGTTTAGAAATCCCCACATACTATGATGGTATTAACTAAGGATGTGGACTTCATATATCTGCCAGGCTGCTCAGGCTCATCAATATAAGTGCAGAGTAGACCCAATTTCAGCCTCTCTGTCCTCAGAGACACTGACAGAGTCCCTCAAGATGGTCCATGACCAGGATCACGCACTAAATAACCACTGTTTTACTGACAGTGACAGTGACTCTGCAGAAACTCAACTTGTGACCACCAACATTGGCCCTATCCTGTCCTCTAGCCCCCCTTCCTTAGACAAAGTGGAGTCTTTTGAAATTTATGTTGCAGAGTGCTGAAGAGACTAGAGGAAAACGGCCTCTTTCTCAGCGATTTGCAGAGAGAATTTCAGGGCACTTTGCCAGCATCTATCAGCTTTTGAAATGCACATACACTTTGCTCCAGCAATTAGATTTTTCAGGAACTTATCCTAAATCTGAGCGGAACAACACATATATGAGGAGATTTATTATAGCTTTGCTTAAAATGGCAAAGTATCAGTAACAGCCTAGATTCCCATCAGTGAGAACTGGCTGAGTAATTTCTTTCATCAATATTCAGGAAAATATCTAATCTCTTTGGATAAGGAGATGAGCTTTAGTGAACTTTGCAACACATTTCCAAGTTACAACAAACAAAAACAAACAAGTGGGAACATTGATATGATTCAGAAGTACACAAAAGAAAACACAAAGTCTGTGTACTTGTGACAAGTCAGCACTCTCGTAGAAATTTTGGTAAGTGAGAGAGAAACTATCACAATAGTTACCTCTGATATTCTGATGTAGGAAGAAAATTTACTTTTATTGTACTGTGTAGTGCAAGTTAAAGTGTGGGCTTTGTTTCCTTCGCTTCTCTATTTATTTTCTGTCTCAATGCCCTTCCCCCTCTCACTCTTCTAAAGTAAATGAAATCAGAATTTAAAAACAGTATTAACACAGGAAAGTTAGTTCAGAAATGGGGCCATATAAAATTGGAGAGTACAGGATGCAGGAAGATCAAAGAATGCCTGCACTTTGGAAAGCAAATCATTCCCAGTTTCTCAGAGGAAAGAGATGAGTCTTATTTGAGGACTTGAGGACCAGAGGATTTTGCTATAAATGCTTTCGTTCTGTTCTAAAGTGCATGTAGTCCTAGGGTTGACTACTTTTCCTATTTTATCAATTCATTCTTCCATACATAACATGATACTCTACAACAACTATTCGTAGACAATATCAGGTGACTTTACATCTGGGGTGTGAAAGCCCATCTCAGACTAGAACCACATGGTCCTGCCAGCTGGTCAGCAGTTCAGATGTAGTAGATTCCATCTCATTTTTATTTTTGTTTTCCCTTTTTTCTCCTCTTTCTCTGTCTACTTTTCCTCCTCTCAATCTCCTTCCTTCTATTTCTCCTTCTTCAGACTGTTATTGGGATTCTATTACCTACATTTTCCCTAGGAGAAAATTTGGGTGAAGTCAAGGAGCAGGAAACAGCTGCCAACATCTGTACTTCTCTCCCCAACTCTACCACACTCCATGGCCTTGGCCTATTCGTCACAGTTTAGTTGAAATAATTCAACTTTTTATTTATCTTGAGATTCAGGGTAAAATATTACGCACAAGATTGAACTCTGATAATGACACATATTCAACAAAGTGTCTTTTGTTATAATTTGCACATACTATTATTTGAAATTGAGTAGAACACAGAAAAATTAAACTATGAATGCCAGTGCTGAAAAATTTAAGTTTCCTAGGAAAAATTTAATTGAGATAAAAATGGCAAATGTTAGACTTACCAAAAAAAGCAACTATATAAACAGATAAACAAGGTTTTTTACAGCCAGAATGTCTAGGTTTTTAGATTCTGGGGCTGCTAATTATTGGCTATGCAATCTTGCAAAATCACTTACCAATTTTTGTGCCTGAGTTCTCCCGTGTAGAGCATAAGAACAATCCTGGTGGCTGTGCTATCTAACAGCTTTGTTGTGTAATTAAATCAAGTATGTGCAGGGCTTAGACCATGCCCAGTGTACAAGAGCATTATGTAAACATTAGCTCTTGTCATTGCCTTTAATCAGATGCTCCTCTGTGGGCTGAGAGCTGTGTGCAAAGGTGAATATGCATGCAATATTGGAAATGTATTAATATTATTTGGAGTTTTGTAATCTATTTTGGCTTTGGGGGGAATTGAATCACTTTTATGGTAGGGAAATCAATTATTCACCTTCCACACATTTGAATTCCATATATATTTTTTTTCAGGAACACACTAAATAAGACATTAGAAGTCTTTCTGTGCCAGGATCTTGGTATAGTTTTGCAGTTTACATAAAATATACAAAATTCATAAAGGCCACTCTGTGGACTGATGCAGATACGTGTTTAGCCACCAGTCACAATAAAATCGGGAAGGAACTAGTGACACAGTAGGTTTCTCTGTTCTTTCCCAAGCAGTATCCTCCATGGAGGAATCTCAGTGCTCTACTCATAGAATTAATTACCTTTTCTTGTCCTGAAACATCATATAAATGAACTTCAAATGTTGTCTTTGTGTCTGAATCCACTTTTTTTCAGAAAGCTAATGACATTCAACTATGTCTTTGTGAGTGCTGGTATTTTTGTATGACATTCCATAATATTTTTGTGTGAGCTGTTGGCAGACCTTCAGTTTGCTCCCAGTTTGGAGATGTTCGAGTTCGACACTTTCGAGTTTTTCTTTACCATACATTGGTGAACATGGTACTTCACTCTTTTCAGAAGTTGAACTTCTGGATCACAGAAGAGGCCTGTTTAATTTATCATCCACTGCTCAATGGTTTGCTTTTAGAGTTTCCTAAAGCAAGTTGCACCATTCCTCTCCCAGATGTGAAGCGAGCTCTCCTTCAGCACTGGTGCAGCACGCCATGTAGTGCATAAGTTCACAAAACAAAGAATCCTTATGCACTCAGGAGTAGGGCACTTACACAAGGTGCAGGACCCAGAAAAGACCTCTGGGTTGGAGACCTAATGACTCCAGGTTCCAAGATTACAGCTTCTGCAGCGAGGGCTTCCTTTGGCAGGCCAGGCCCTGCTTTCAGGAAGTGCTTCGAGCTGCGTGGGTGTACCTCTTTCTTTTGACAAGGTCAGGCCTCACATATCTGAGCTAGGCAGAGAGAAAAACTTGTGGATCTATGACAAAGAAGATATTCTTTAGTCAGAATTCTCCCTAAAGATTGGAGCAATCTTGAATGTTGGAAACTGCTGTGCCTGCCTAGCTCCTTGGTAGCAGAGAGTCTCTCTCTCTGTTTAACTTTGTTTCTGGCTGCATCAAGGGTCTAGCAAATCCTCAATGTGTTAAAAGGAAGGGATTGCCTCTTGTTTTTAACTGTTTTCTCAGTATTGCCTGTTGTGCACACAGAGCAATGCTTTACGATGTTTACCTTCTTTCCTCCCATTCATCAAAGCTTTTCCCATTCATCTGTCTCTTTGCATTTGGGTCTAGACAGGAACATGAAGTACTGGTAGTGATAGAATCAATCCATGGGCCAGGGGGTACGATGCCCAAGATGGAAGCCCTCTATGGTCAGAGGGGCCTTTCTTACATGACTGACCTACATCTGGATTTTCTTGTGCAAATAATAAACACAAAATAATAAATAATAACCACATATTTTAGTTTGTATGTGTGTACATATCTCAATAGCTTCAATTCTGAGAACCAATATTGTATCTGTTATATCTGATTATATCACAGTCCTCTGCATGCTCCTTCTCTCCTCCCTTCTCTGTCTCTATTGTCTATCTCTTTTCCAGATTTCCATCAGCATTCACTACATTTAAAGAGAAATGATTTACTAGCTTAATTGCTTAAGAGAAAATTACACATTTTCATTATACTCTTTTTAGTATCTAACTTAAGATCAAAAGAAAGAAGATAAATCATTAAATATACAGGGTAGATACACACAAAAAGAGAAAAAGAAAGTCCCCATAGCTACAACTATCATAAAATAGTCAGGTATTTGCACATGGTGACCATAATTTTTATCTTGAAAATACATTATAAATGTATATATATACATATGTAAATATATTTTATATACATATGTAAATCTTAACAAACTTGGTAAATTAGTATTATAATATGTATAACATTTTAAAACATGCTTTTCACACTTGTACCTAGTTTTTCATATCAATATGTCTTTACCAATGATATGAATTTTAATTAACTGAATAGGTTTCCTTAATATAGATATTCCTTATTTAGTTTTATCAGAACATTTTCACTTCTTCTTATAGAAATGGTTTTCTATTATAAACAATACCCATTACATTCTCATATGTATTTTGATGTTCACATACTTATGTACTCCAGATTAATTCTAATTGGTGACTGTGTAGACACATTTTGAAAACTTCTGATAGCTTTTGCAAAACTATCTTTTCAAAAGGACTACTAATTTGAGGGTATCCGTGACCTACCAGCACTGGTTAGTATTATACAAACAAAATAAAAATAGCAAAATATCCTATCATTTAAGTAGAGAATTTATATTTTAAACTGTATTCCTTTATTTCAAATGAGATTAAGGATAACTTCATGATCATACTGTTACTATTTCTCAGATAAACCAAATAGTAAAAATAACTGTAGTCATTTTATTTGTAATAAACTATTTGCTTACGACCACACTGTTAGGTTACATCATGCAGAGAAGGCCTCTGCTTGACAATGATAATTTGTTAGCTGAGATAAAGAGCATGAGAAAGGATTGGCCAGGCACAGATCTGGGGAAGAAAATCCAGCTCACTTTGTCCTTCATAGGTGATACCTTCTACTTGAGCTAGAAATGGAGAAATACAAAGCCCTCAAAGTACTCAAAGAGGCAAGATGTGGTAGTTTCCAACTTGCAAGAGTCTAGGATGTGGTTACGGATAGAGGCTTGCAAAGGATCAAAGGTGTTGGCCCTCTAGGATGAGCCATGACTGGGACTAACTAATGTCTTTAAACTTAGGCCAGCAGTGACCACAGAGAGAGTAGAGGTCACTGACACTGGCATGACCTAGGCCAGCTGGGGTAGACATTTCTCTTCTGTGTGGTTCAAGTATGTGACATGTTGATGTAGGAGGAGTGCCACGAGGTACCCAGTGGTAATGGGTCAAAACATATGCTCTGAAGCCTATGTGTTCTCACTTGTTCCTGAAGGGGGCGTGCAGGATATTGGGCCAGGCAGTTGAGCTGGGAGATATTTCGTGTTGGAGGCTTACCTTGTCTGGGAGGCTAGGGATTTTGTTTAGGGATCAGCACCTCAGCCACAGCATAGCCCTGCTCATCAGGGAAGTGTGTGCCTTTGTGTCTTGTAATATAACTACTATTTCTCAGAGAACTACTGTGTTTCAGGCCCTAAAGCAAAAAAGGGCCTCTCCATGGCATGATCTACGAGTGTCAGTCACACTGGAGCTTTTCAGGGTGGTGAGGGTGAGATGAATCCTAAACCTAATGGAAAGTTGAGACAATAGTCACCAATAGGGTAAACTGAGGTAGTGTATAGCCTTACCTGCTCCTGGGGAAGCTACTGCCAATAAGTTACTAACTGAGTTACTGATGTATGATGAACTACAAAGGGAAGATCTGTGAGTAGTGACTAGCTGAGGGCTCAGTCCTAATGTTATGTTTCATTCTGTTTAGAGTGTGTCTCCACCTTAGCTAGTCCTGAATTCAAGTCTAACCACAACGGTTTACTCTGAGCAGATTTTTCAGCTTTCTGAACCTCCACTTGTTCATCAGTATCATGGAAACGATAATAATGACAACTACTGTGAGGGTTAGATTTAAAGTGTCCCTCCATTTTTCAAGTAAGTGGAAGGTGATTGGACTATGGAGGTGCCAGGTCTGACTTTCTGTTAGCAGGAGGAGCCTGGATGGACATTGGCTTCTGGGGTGTGACCGCAAGGCTGTGTTTCTGTCCCCTGCTTCTGCCTTTTCCTTTTGCTTCCGGGCTGCCATGATGTACACAGCTGTCTGCCACCACAGGGCGCTTCCACTGTGCAGTTTCTGTGTTGGAGTCGATGACCCTGGGCTCAACCAGCTAGGACTGTGAGCTAAAGGAAACCTCTGTGCTGCAAGCATCAGGTGTTTGTCTCAGTGATGAGGAAGGTGACCAAGACACCTTCTTTGCAAATGTTCTAAGTCTGAAAGGAGGTAATGTTGTGTAAAGCATTTAACATGATATCTTTTGCGTAATCAGCAGCCTTAACTGGCAGTTAATGTTATTATCCTCATTAATGGAGAGAAAATAATAAAAGGTCTCACTGAGGCTACTAACACATTTCTAACGTATCCACGTTGCTCATTTGTTTGACACACCTCCCAGGACCTGATGTATATACATGTCTTTTACTACACACACACACACACACACACACACACACACACACACACACACTCCCCTCCCTAAACCTTGCCTTCACCTCTTCCCCAGGGAACTTGCTCCTCCTACCATTTTACTATAAAGCTGAGAGGAGAAAGTGGGAATGACCTCTGGTCACTGACACAGAAACACAACTCCAGTCTTTCTAGGAACTCACTCCAGATTTGTTTACCCTAAAGTGACACATGAGAATCACTAGTAATTTAGAAGGCCAGGGAGAAAACACATATTCTAAGACATGTTCCCAGTGCTGGTTTGGAATTACCAAGCATTGCTCATTTCAGCATTTAGCAGACAGTGCTACCCTGAGTTATCCTAGGCTGTTCTAGGAAGTCTTGAGATTAATTCAGAGACAGACTAGACCCCAGAGATTTGTATTCCAGTTCAGGCCTTAGACAAGTCCAGACTGTGGTTTTGGATGTTCAGCTTTTGTAAATTGATGTAGCAGTCTCTGCCTTGTTTCTTTCCTTCAACCCTTAGCAGTTTCTCTTTCAAGTAACAACCATAGAATGACTAAATGTGACAAGAGAACCATACAGCAAGACCTGTGGAGCATAGGTACTATTTTCCAGAGGCCAATAGGCCAGAGAAAGGTAAACAGAAAAGACATGACATGCAAGTATGGACTGGAAAGTGAGAAAGGATGTAGAATTTAAGAAAGAAATGCTATTGGAAACACAGGAACAGTATAAACCCATGTAGAAGTAAAGGTGGACCAGTAGTCTGTGTGAGTGACGTGTGAGAACAGACATAGCATACATAGAAATTGCCTGAATTTGGTCTCTTACAAGTTAGTTCGGTGGCCACAGTTCATGGTATCCAAGCTTCAAAGTGAACCTTTTCTGTTTGTCCTGGTATAGTTCCTTCTGTCCCTGGAGAGGCCTGACTCAGGCCAGTAATAGAATGTGTGACAATTGAATTGTGAACCCCAAGGGTAAGCCACGAAACATACTTCCCTCTCTCCCTGGACTCCCCAGGAGTTAATTGTCAAATTTTGAGGACACATAAGCAGCCCTGTGGAGCTGCCCAGTGGTGAGGGCCCTAGGCCTCTTGCAAATGAGCAGCACAAACCTGCCAGATAGCTAAGTTGGACACCTTGGAAGTGGATTCTCCAGGTCAGTCAAGACTTCATATGAAGGCATAACTGGCCAAGAGCCCAACAGCTACCCCGGGAGCCAGAAATCAGCCAGCCATGACTTTACATGACATTATTGCTCCAGAGTCAATCGCAGTCTTATTGAACATATTTTACAGCTCATCTTGTGTTTTCAAGAGTAAAGCTTATAGGTTCCTCTGACCTGTGAGCTTTTCAAGAAGGACCAAGAAGCAGAGTCATCTAGTAGAAACTCAGCTGCCATGACCCAACTCTGTAAGACAGACCATGAGAATCACTTCCAAAGGGAGGGTTATGGATCTGGCAAGCCCTTCAAATCTTTCCCATCCAGTATGTGTAGCCCCATGTAATGGTTAAGCTTAATTGTCAACTTGATTGGCTCAGGAGTTGCCTAGTGAATTAGAAAGACACATCTCTGACTTTCCGGTGGGTCATGGAGGCAGGACCTTTGGGTCTCTCTCTGGTCCTTCACCCCTTTCTCGCTGGCAGATTCCACTTCTTAGCCACTCTGAACTAAGCACTTTTTTCTATTGGCCACATCTTTCTACTATGATATTCCTGCTTTGGAGTCAGCGAGCTATGGACTGAATCCTTGAAGTCATGAGCCAAATTACACTGTCCTCTTTCAACTTGTGATTATCAAGAACTGTGTCCCGGGGATGAAAAACTGACTAATCAACCCTAAGTATGAGCTGCCAAGATGAAAAGCTCTCTCCATTTTTATTAACACACTCACATGTGAATGTTTTTCTTCTGAAAATGAACAGACAGGAAATATTCTCCTCAGGATGACAAAAATCTTGTTGGCATTAAGGCATTAGGATTCATGACTAAAATCCCACATTTTGACAAAAGCAATTCCAAACACTCAAGAGCAATTATACATCAGATAATAGCATCAAAATAAAATAAATATCCATCTCAGAATTAATACATGCCATAAACAACCACTGATAGCCTATGAATTACATTAGGGATACTTTGATCAGCTCCCAGTTTTCCACACTTTCCTCAAACTGAGAACAGGTGCTTATGCTTAGGTCCAACAGACCCTGGAGTCAAATTTAGTTAAATGTCTTGGTAGTAATTATAAGTAAGGAAGACTGGGAAAAGAAGAAACAAAAAAATACAAATAACAAGAGAGGTGGGTGGAAGGATAACAGCTTTAAAGAGGACAAAAGCTGGGGAAGAAATGAATTGGAGAGCCCAGGAAAAAATGCCCTGTCTCTTACAACCACTCCATGAAGGGAGGCTGAGGATGTTATTTTTTTCTTTAAATGAATTTTCTTCTCATTAAAAATGAATTTTCCCTCTTGGCCCTCGGTGAAGAGGGAAAATCAGAAGGGGTTAATATTTATACAAACAATATTCACCGAGCATCTGAAAGGAATAGATGGGGTCACAATCCCAGGCAACTTACTGGTAAGTGCAAGAAGAAAATTGAATAAACAATTGAAGTTTAATAGCATCTTGATGATATTATGGAGATGGCACAAAATTAAATGTGTGTTCACCAGGAAGGTGGGAAGGAGAACTCCTAACCCTGTTCTATTGATCCATAGAAAGAACATTATTATGAAGGGAATTGTGTCCCTTCTTCCCAAATTCGTACTTTCAGATCCTAACTCCTGGTGCCTCAGAAGGCGATCTTATTCAGAAATGGGGCCATGGTAAACGTAATCTTAATGGATGAATTCTTTTTTTTTTTTTTTTTTTTTTTTTAGGTTTTTGGAGACAGGGTCTCGCTTTGTGGTTCAGGCTGGCCCTAAGCTCAGCCTCAAACTCACATCACAGCAATCCTCCTGCCTCTGCCTCCCGAGTGCTGGGATTACAGGTGTGAGCCACCACGCCTGGCACTGTGGTATGTGGTACTGGTTGCTGCTGGGTGTGGGTCTCCACACCCAGTATTGTTATGTGGTTACCGGGGAATCGAACCTGGGCCCTTGCGCTTGCAAGACAGGCGCCGGAACCACTGAGCTAACTCCCCGGCCCTTAATGGATGAATTCTTGAGGGCCCTAACGCAGTGACTGGGATCTTCATCAAAAGGAGACATTTAGAAATAGAAACAAGCATAGGGAAATGAAGATCGAGACAGGGTTGTGCCTTTAGAAACTAAGGAATACCCAAACTGAGCAGCACCAACAGCAGACAAAGAAAGGCATGGGACAAATTTTTTGTTCTCTCTTTTTTTTTTAGGTTTTTTTTTTTTTTGAGACAGGGTCTCGCTTTTGTGGTTCAGGCTGGCCCCAAGCTCAGCCTCAAACTCACATCACAATCCTCCTGCCTCTGCCTCCCGAGTGCTGGGATTACAGGCGTGAGCCACCACGCCCGGCACTGTGGTATGTGGTACTGGTTGCTGCTGGGGTGAGTCTCCACACCCAGTATGGTATGTGGTCACCGGGGAATCGAACCCGGGCCCTTGCGCTTGCAAGACAGGCGCCGGAACCACTGAGCTAACTCCCCGGCCCGACAAATTTTTTCTCAGTAGTCAGCAGACATTGACCTTCTTGACAGACACCATCCTTTGGAAAAGTCTGTCATTTCAGCCACCACCCCATAGTACTTTGTCACATTATTCTAGCAACTTGAACAGATATTTTTTTCAGTTCTAAAGATTAAGAGGACAGACAGGTCCTGCAGGCTGAGGGGTCAGAATAAGGATGCAGTGGGTAGAAGAAAGTACATTCTTGGGAGTCTGGCGAGATTCCTCATGTTGCCAAGGTGTGTGTCTCATGAGAACACAAAGGGTGACTATTGGAAAGATGAGGAAACTAATTATAAAGCTGTCATCATTTCTGAAGGGTGAAGTATTTTATTATAAAAATTGATGCAGAGAAAGAGGATGGAGTTATTGGTACTGCACAAGGCCTGTCCTGGGATGCAATGTGCCTTCTATTAACAGAAATGCAGAAGATTTTTTTTTGTGGCTGTTTTTGAACGAATTAACAAGAAGTTGTTACTTCAGGGCAAATAAGCAAGACCTGGGAACCTTGAGGGCTTGTGACTGCTGCATGAGCCATCCCAGGAACGCTGGGACTCAAGTAACCCCTAACAGGATCCCTGCTATGGCCGACCCTGAGCCTGGCTATGTCAGGGGCCCAATCCTATGCGAATGTTCCAGGTTTTTCCTAGTCCTCAGATGAAGGAACGGCCCTATGGCAAGATACTTCATTTCCCTTGGAATGTAAAGGAAGCCCTAGTAAGGCAAATGTTTAGCCTTCCCTGGCTCTCGCATCCTGCCACCTACCTGGCATTGGCTGTCATTTAGGAACCATGGATTGGCAAATTTCACTTGCAAGTGAATCACATGATTTAACTTAAAGAAAGTGCAATGAGATAAAAGCCAGGAATGAAGAGTTGGAGAAATAGTGACCAATAACTAGAACCCTGACCTTAGTCTGGCCCCTAGCTCTCATAGCTCCTTTCTACTTGTTCTAGCTTTTGTCACAAATCACCTTGTGGGTTGTGGTGGGCGCCAGAGGGGGGCAGCGTTGTAACAAAATGCCCGGAGGCTGCACTAACTTCTTGTCTGACAATTTAGATGGCAGCTAATTTATACTCTGCCTCCTATTAGTTTGGGAGAAAAATATAGCTAACAGTAAGAAACAGGGTGTCATCTAGTTCTTTAGCTTAAACATGCCTGTTTCTGTGGCGAGCAGTTATCTCTCAGCTTGCTGTTTTCAGACTATAAAAGTTGTTTATTTCACTCTATAAAAGAACATTTGAACTTACATCGCTATTCAAGCATAAGTGTTTAGGGAGAAAGAAACTCGCAAGGGAAATTAGCAAAGCGGGGCTGAAACCTCATCTTTGGGGCTTCGAGGTTTGCATAGAAACTTCCTTCTTTGGGAATCCCCTGCAGGCCCCCACCATGCCTACTGCAGCCCAGCATTCAGGAAATGGGCTGGGCTGCCTGCGACTCCTACATCAGCAGTCATCTGGGGGAAGCTTCCGAGTCTATTATTCCTCATGCTCTAGCGCAATCCACGTACACTGGAGGTCCTGTGTCTCGTAAGAAGATGCAGCTGCCCAAAGGGGAAGACAGACATTACCAAACCTGTGTTGCTTCTCTCCTAAAAATGGTGTGTTTGAAGAATCTGGAACGATACATGGTTCTCTGCCTGTGAGGGATGGGGTTGCTGTTTGGTTTTTTTTGGAGACTGAGAGGTCCCAAAGTTTTGAAAGATCAATGACTCTCCTGAGGAGGGCATAACCTCTTCCAGTCAGTACCCTACACCCCAGAGTCTGGCCTGGCAGCTTACAGAGGGGTTAGAGGTCCCCTGAGGCAGGAAGATTGCTTCACCATTTGCCCCATCATTTGTGTATGCCTTCTGTGTTCTAGACCTTTTCTTCTCTTTTTTTCCTCTCCTTTCCTCTTTCCTCCCCTTCCCCTCTCATCTCCCTCGTCCCCCTCCTCCTCTTTCCCCTCCTCCACTTCCTTCTCTTTATCCTCCCTTGTACCAGTCCAGTATGTCATGACTGAGCTATAGCTTCAGCTGTTTTGTTCGGCATTTTATCTGGTCTCCTTAAATTGCCTGTGCTATCCTCAAACTTGTGATCTTCTTGTTTACAAGATTGAGATTACAAACCATTAGGTGTACTATTTTTGTGAGACACAGTCTTGCTTTGTAGTTTAGGCTGTCCCTGAGCTCACTATGCAGCCAGGGGTAGCCTCCAACTCATGCCTATCCTCCTGTCTCTGCCCTCTAATTCTAGGATTACAACCTCATGTAGGTATACTTTTAATGTGTGCCTTTAACCCTCCAGAATGTTCAAGATCATACAAGGTGTAATAAAAAAACATGGTGAGTGTTTAAAAGAGATATTACTATTAATACCCCTCAAAATACTTTCCACTATTTTTTAAAATTCATTTTTGGGTACACTTTATGGTATACGTTATGATCACACACAACACTGAGAATTTGTTTAAATACAATTTTGTCACTGCCTCTTTTTAAAGCAGTTCTGTAAGTTTTCTTTCTTTGAGTATCTTTAGTTGCAATGTGTGGCTACAACAAAGTCCTGAATTGATTCCAAGTGTTTACCTTTCATGGTCATTTTGCTTTGGTAATGAGCCAGAAGTTTCACAGTGCCAGATGTAGTGAATCAGGTGGATGAAGACACACTGGAATGTCTCCATGAGCTCCCTTTCTGTTGGGTGGCACTCAGCACTCACTCTATTTTGAGCACAACTCGTAAAGATGCTCATGAAAACAGACTTGCAGAACTGCTTCTAAACATGACAAGAGCTATTAGAAAGTGTATTTGAAGCAAGGGAGAGTATCAGGAGGAGATTAATGGCTGTGCACCTTTTTACTGTAATAAATCTTTCTTAAAGAGCCACAATATATTTTGATGACACTTTTTATATGATCAATCTATTTAAAAAATTCTGTTTTTGTATTTTAGGTCATTTTTAGGCTCATTTGAGGACAACTGAAAGCTTTAAGACATAGACAAACTCCACAGGTGAGTTCTCTTGGTTTAAGAACAACTGTCCACTTAGTGTAACTAGTATATTCAGGAGGCTCCAAAGACTTTTGTAGGGGAATCAGTAGGTGAGGAAAATGGAAAGCAACCAAACAAGGGTGCTAACATCTCTTCAGTACCTGAAGCTTAATGCTACTGAAGACAAGGAACATCACAGAACTGTTTCACACAATGGATGAAGACACTTCCGGGAATGTTACCACTGTGGTTTCCGGTCTAGCTACAGGAGGTAAAATCAGCCTTCAGCTGTTCAGAGCAAAGTTACAACCAAAGTATTGTAGATGCTTGCTCCTATTATTAGCAAAATGAAGGGCTAAGGCACAAAAAATATTAATAGGTGCTGGTACTACCTGCCACAGAAGGGAAAGTTCAAATGAAGAAAACACAAGAGTTTCTGGGAATGCAAGTGCTTTCTGATCTTTTTCAATTTAGCTTAACTGACACAACATTGAGAAGAAATCTAAATCTGAATCTAACTTTGCGCTTAACCTCTTCTAGTACAACCTTCCCACAAAAGAGAAATATTTTTTTCAAAAGGGAAATATTGATGAGTGTAGACCATCTCATAGCTGCAGGATTACTGTATATCAGCAAGCTGTGTAACAGAGCCCCAGATGCTACATAACCTTAATTTTCACCGAGGCACCCTGTGTGTCCCTCTCCAACTCAATTTCCTATTCCAAGTTATTAGATTTAGTATTACTCTACTTGTTTGAGGATTTAAATGCAAAATGACACAATTTTGTTTATCTACATCTAGAGGTAAGTGAAAAGAATCTCAAAATTTTAGCTAGTGCCTACCTTTCTCTTGAGTGATTTTGTTTGACAAAGAAAGGCAATTAAGAATATGTGCCATTATTATGTTTTATTTTTTATGGATCAAAGTTTTATCAAGATTTATGGCAAACTGAGAGATTCCAGTATTATGCTACTAAATTTTCACTGACCAGTTCCCTTGGAACAAATACACAAGCAAAACCTTCAATATGTAGTATATGCCCATTTCTGTGGTGGAAATAGTCTCATTATGGCAAATTTAAATTTACTAATGTTGAAACACTGAATGTGGATGCTTGGACTATACACACAGTAGCACAGGTTTTATAGTATTTCTACCAGATGGGTACACTGTATGGTTACAATCTCCCAAGCACCAAAAATAGTAAATGTAGTAATTTGAAGCAGTGATGTTTGGGTGTTTAATATCATTTATTCATTTATTATATTAGAAGATGCAATAAAAATTAAAATCCAATATTGGAATTAAATTAAATTTAAATTTATACTAATGGACATGTCCAAAATACTAGTACACAGGAGTCTTATAATGTAGTAGTCAGCTTTCAGGAGCTGGTCCAGCCTGGCTCAAGCCCATCATTTTGGAAACTCTCTTGAATAGATTTTTTTTTATTTTATAGACTAGTCTGATCTTTGTATGATGTACAAAAGAGGCAGGTCTTCAGGTGACTTTAGCCAGTAGGATGTAATTCAGAACCTTGGATGGACAATTAGGGAGCAGGATTATTGTTTTCTTGATGCTGTCAAACTTTGAGCTACTTTGTGTGTGAGATATCCCTTCATGTCATCACCGTCATTCCTGATTATTTGTCTGTTGTTGCCCAAGTGTCTCTGTAAGTGGATCACTGAGAACTGAACTGCTCAGGGTCGCTTTACCTCTTGCATCTGGCTGAGCACAAGTAAAGGGGGCAGTGGCAAGAGATATGAAGGCAGAAGAGAGAAAATTGGGGTATGTTTCCTTGTCTTACTGCAGTTCTGACACTACTGTATGTGGTCATCCTCATGGACCTCACGGGACCTATCCTTGTTCCCTTCCCTTGACCTTCCCTATATCTGCTCCCTCAGTACGTCACCAGCCCTCAGTACACATTACTATAAATAGTCCTGTTAACCCTTTGGGATAAGCCTCAAATGGTGCTAAAACCCTTTATGAGGTTCAGTATGTACATATATACACCCCCTGACTTATCTCGTTTCACCAGTCTTCGGGAAATCCAGTAGCCTGACTGTTCATAGGGAGAAACTGGTTGATATAGAGGATTCTTGTCATTTTCATTCCAGAATAATCAGCTCTCTCTGCCTAGTTATCAGCTACAGGTTGGAAAGAGGGGACAGACCATCACTTTTACAAAAACAGAGCATCCTTAACCCCCATAATAACCTTCAGCCATGCAGATGGTCCACCATCAACTCACCTTGGCTGGCTGGCTGAGCATGGCTTTTACTTTTTTCCAAGAGCCAGGCCTCTGCTCTGATGTCAGGCACCATCTGTCCTCCGGGATGTGTAATGAAACCAGGCACCTGCTGAGGCCTTTTTATGGTCTCTATCCTGTCCATCTGGTGCTGCAGTTCCCTCTGAGGTCTGTGTCCTTGCCTTGGGTAGATGCATATCTTTCTCAGTTTGACATCCTTCCTGGACTGATAGTGCTCAAATTGTCTTCAGAATTTCTAAAAGGCAATTCTAGGTCATTAAACTATTACAAACTGAGTGTATACCAGGCACAAACTCCATTTATGTTACTGTGAAGCAGTTCATGCATATGGTCCCTTCCATCATAGGAATAACCCATTGAGACTGGTACCATCATTGTCTCACTTCTCCAACTTCTCACCATTTCAGTGGGTCATTTTGTTTTGCCCTCAGATACCTTCTGCAACCTTTCCTCTATCTTCTTTTGCATTCACACCTTCTTGAGAGCTAGTTTTTGGCTAAGTACTGCTAAGTGAAGGACTTGGAAGAAGATAAAAAGAAAGGAAAAGCCCAGAATAGTTTTCTCCCTCTCTCCACTGGGGGCAGCATCTCTGGCAGCCATCTGGTGGCTTCACATTGCACTAGGCAGCTTGTCTATCACCAGCCACAGCAAAGCTGATTGGATTCCAACCTCCACAGGGCTCCTGCGCATGTGCAAAACCACTTCCTTCCTTGTGCAGCCCTAGATGAGGGAGTCAGCTTTTAGAGTCGCTAGTCTCTGCATTGCATCATCTCTGCTCTGCTCTTGCAGCTTTTCTTACACCTTGAAACTAATTTCCTACATTGAATCCCCTCTTTTGAAGTACCTGGCATATATTTTGCTTTCCTAGCTGCACCTTGACTGTTGTGTTACTGTGTTATCCAGTCTCTACACTCACACTTCTGTGTCTATTTGTATGGTGTGTGTACATATGCATGAGTGTGTTTTGTTCATTGAAGGCATCCTCTAATAGAATCATGTGTTACCTTTGTTGTATTAAACTAGCAGAAACTACCTATAATTAGTTACATTGATAACAATTTTACTTGTTCATTATTTGACTTCTCTAATAGTGAGTTCTGTGAAAATAGAATTTTTTTTTTTTTTTTTTTTTTTTAGGTTTTTGGAGACAGGGTCTCGCTTTGTGGTTCAGGCTGGCCCTGAGCTCAGCCTCCAACTCACATCACAATCCTCCTGCCTCAGCCTCCCGAGTGCTAGGATTACAGGCGTGAGCCACCACGCCCGGCACTGTGGTATGTGGTACTGGTTGCTGCTGGGTGTGGGTCTCCACACCCAGTATTTTTATGTGGTTACCGGGGAATCGAACGCGGGTCCTTGCGCTTGCGAGACAGGCGCCAGAACCACTGAGCTAACTCCCCGGCCCCCTGAAAATAGAATTTTTACACATTGTATTCAGTATTGTATTTCCAACACTCAGTAGATGATTGGCTCATGGGCACTCAAAAAATATTTAAAAAAGAAGAATATATCTTCACTTTACATATGAGACTATTTGAATTTAAAGAGAACTAATTTTTAAGATCAGATTTTATGCTACCTGTCAGTCCTTCCTTCCTTATGACAAGTGCTTTTCTCCTAGGGACTTTAGAATCATGCCCCAGACTCTTTATGGCAGCGACCACCTTATTTCATTTTCTACCACGCCCTGCCAACATTCTTGCTTTCTTTATCTTGCTGTTGCATCTCTATGCATCACAAATCATATTCCCACTTTGTCTCCTATTCCATGGTTGAGCCAAATTAATCCTGTGATGTCCTAATATGTGTTCCATAATGTGAGGTAGCACTGAGATGCTCTGATGCAAATCCCAAGGGCAGGTTCTTAGTTCCAGTACTAGAACTACTTGTCAAGTGAGACCTGGGGTTTGCACTTTTGAGTGTCCCTTATATTCTAGGGGTAGCCAGGATTAATAATGACTCATTACTGCCAAAGTAGGAGCAATGAGACAGAAATTACTAGATGTAAATGAATATGTAAAAGCAGGACAAGAGTCTTATGTGAATGCCCAGAGGGGGCTTCCCATTTCTCAGATACTGTGCTTCTCCAGAGCAGAAGAGGATGGCCTGTGCCTACGGTTGCTGACTGCTGTGTCCTGGAGTTGCTTCCTGTCCCTGCTCTTGCCTCTGGCCTCCTCAGCACTCTGTGTGGCAGAGGTCTTTACAGTAACCAGGAAACTCTGGCCTCTGGCCTGAGCTGCCGGCCAGGGTTACCAGTAAAAACAAAATACACACACACACACACACACACACACGTGTATATATATATATATATATATATATATATATATATATATATACATACGTATATATGTATATACATACATATATATGCATATACATACGTATATATGTATAAACATATATATATGTATGTGTGTATGTAACATATATAACATATAATATGTATATATTTTATGCAACAAATATTTGCTGTTTATCTGAAATTCAAATTGTACTGCAGAGCCTGTATTTTTGATTGCTACATCTGACAGCCCTCTTCTCTACAGTTGTTTAACACTGGGAAGGGAAGAATCTGGACTAAGCAAAAATATGTTACCTTCTAAGAGAACATATTAAACTTCCTTTTCTATGAGCTACTCATGGAGCCAGAGATGTACCATCTTTGATAAACAGTTTTCTGCACGTCTTCTTGATACATATGTCCCATGATTGGCTCCTGCAGGTTTCCAAGTTTCAGCCAAGCAATAGTGTTAAAATGTTTCCTGCTCTGGGATGATTTTAACAAATGCTCCACCTATTTCAGGAGACCAACATCAGTTCAGTTAACCTGGCTCAGCTATTTAGGTGTGTAATTTCTTTTTTTAATTTTTAATTATTGTAAAGATGTTTAACCACTTTGTCGAAGGATATATACTATCTTACTCTACATTTTTAATGACTATCTATTAGATATGAGTCATTTTCATGAATGATAGAATTGCTTTCGATTCTTGGGGAGGCATTTGTGTTTGTTATTGACTTATTCCTTCAACAAAAATTTTTGAAGTTTATTATGTGGCAACTGCTGTTCTAGGTGTTGAGAATATTGACCAAAACAAAGCAAAATTCAGTCTCCCAGAGTATGTGTTGTAGAGAAAATATGGAAAGAAGTGGGGCAGTTTGTATGATCCTTGGGAGATAACGGAGTTGCAATTTTTAAATATTGTTTAAGAAAAACTGCATCTGCCTGTAATCCTAGCACTTGGGAGGCTGAGGCAGGAGGATTGTCTTGAGTTCAAAGCCAACATGAATTCAGTCTGAACCAATAACAAGATCCTATTTCACACACACACAAAAATTAAGACCTTACCAAAAACATGACATTTAGGGAAGAACATGAAAGAAAATTACTTTTATTTAGAATTGTAGGGACTCTATAACAAGTTTGGTTAATCATCATTCATTAAAAATGTACACATTTTCATATAAGAAAATACTTAGTACGAAGCCTATAATTATCAATATAGCAGATTTCTGGTATTATATTCAACATGTGCATTGATGTAAATTCTCTTCAGTCTTAGACAAACACAGAAACAGATAGTGCACTACAGTTGATTCCACTGGCATTTCTTTCCCACACAGCTTAGCATATTGCAGAATAGCTCCAGGAGTGTGGCTGCCTGGTTAAGTCTTGTGTCTACCACTTAGTAAAAGTGATATTATTTACAAAATATTGCTTTAACGTTGTGTTCTTTAGTTTTCTTACATCAGGACAGCAGGATTAGTTACTTCAGAGTATTGTTATAAAGAGTAAATAATTCATGATCTCAGTTACAAAGAGAGTCCTTAATAATATACTGATTAAAAATAGTGCATAAATAGAAAAGGTGAACTCTGAAGAAAAACAAAGCAAAACAAAAGCTATATTTAGAACCTACTTTTTAAAAAGAAGATAAAAATAATACAATGCCCATATTACTGCAAGTTCTCTGAAAAGATAACTGATCCTCAATAAGTGATGGTGAGACAGACAGTACCGAGGTCACCCTGGGTGAGAAAGTGGCTGACATATCATCACCAGTGGGGAGCAGCATGGCGGGCTGGCCGGGGCCATAGGAGGAGTGGCTGTGCCACTCATATTTCATGTTGTCGGTGCTACATCAGCATGAGCGCCTGCTTGCACTCTGCTGTTTGCGCACTGTGTGATTTTGGGCAAGTCACGAACTGCCCGGAGCCTTGGTGTCCTCATTAATGAAAAAATAATGAAGACTGACTCAACTAGATTGTGAAAATAATAGTCCAATCGTATGCATATTTATTAAAGAGGAAATAAAAGGGTCCTTGTTAGCTGTGGGTTTGGGGGGATTGGTAGGCCTCAGGGAGGGGCTCATGGAGAGGAAGCCCAGAGGGCAGGTGGGCCAGGGAAAGTGAAATGATAAAGTGCCTGTCCCGTCACACAAGGCTTCGGGTCACTGCTTGGAAATGTGAGAACAAAATGGGACCCCAAGCTAATGACTTTCAGGTGTGCTGGCCCAGCTGCCTGGCCACTGGGGAATCGCACAGAGGCCGAGGCTAGCGCTCCAGGGCTGCCAAGGCAAACATCCAGGCCCACAGTAAACCAAGCAGCACCCGAGACCGGAGCCTCCCACCGCACTGCCCAGCACCCCATGACGGCCTGTGCCCACACCTGCCCACGGCTGAGCAGCCACATGCCCCCGCCCTCTCCATTGCTCACTACCTCCACTCCCTCCTCAAAGCTCCTGCTGCCCTGCTCCCTGCCCACCCCAGGACGATGCCATGTGCCTCCTTCCTCACTCCCGACACAGACCACGTGGAGACCCCTGCTGGCACGAGCTGTCCCTGATGCTACCCTTTAGGCACCTGGACAGATGCGCCCTTCATGTCTTCTCCTGTCACTCCTTTGTCTCACTCTGTTCTTCACATCCCACACCTTGTTCCACCACAGCTCTCACTGGTATTCCTTCTTCAAGCTCCCAGCTGTGAGGACAGACCTGACCCAATATCCCTCCCAGTGGAGGTCTGCACTGCTCACACCACCCTCTTCAGTGGGCTTTGAGGCAGACTGAGTGTCTCAAATGTAGCAATTGGGTTGTGATTCCAAGAATGGGATGGAGGTTCAGCAGAGAAGTGGGCATACAGGTCAGGAGAGTCGACTCTGCTCCAACACCTATTCATGTCACACAGGTGATACCTGGCAGGCCCCTAGCTTCGAGTTTGCTGCAGGATTCTCAGGAATAACACAAGCAAGACTGTGGTAGAAGGAGTTTTGCTCTGGGATTTAGCAGTCCTGGGTCAGAATCCAGGATACACTGTATTTGTCAGCAGCACAGATACTTTGTAATTCCTCTGTGTCTCCTCCCTCATTTATCAAAGTACTATTATGCTGTACTCTTTCATATGATTATTTAAGGAGTTACTGAGATGGTTATTTCATTCACCAAGTACTTTTTAAGCTCACTTATTTGCCAAAAGTGGTGACAGGTGGTAGGAAAACAGCATATTTCTGAACTCCAGGGGCTCATGGAGATCAAGAGAAGTAGACACATGATAGGATTGTGGCAAGGAAATATTTAACATGAGAATGAGAGAAAGAAGTGATGATAGCCTCTTACAGGGCACGCCAGTTACTATCTTGCCTCAGGGCCTTTGCACTAACTTTCCCTCTGTCTTACATCCTTTCTTCAGGGTCCTCAAAATTTGCTCTCTAGTTTTATTCAAGTTTTTGGTCAAGTACTATTTAGTCATCAACCTCCCCCATGACTATTCTATATAAAATACTGTTCACTTTCTCTAGCTCTATTATCTTCACCTTCCATCCTTTTCCTGGCTACCTCATCACTCTGTGGTCTATATGTTCCGTCTTCTCCTTCCTCATTTAGGGTGGAGGTTCCATGAGGCCTGGGACACTCTTTTGTCCACTGTCATACTCCATGACCTGAAACAACACCTGAAATGCAATTTAATGCCTCAATAAATATGTGTTGATTAAATGAACAGATCAATACATGAAGGAAGGAAAATCAGAGTGAGCAGAGAGTCAAAGACATAATTCTTCCGGGAAGGGTCACAGAGAAGGAGGCTCTTGAGGGAGATTTGGAAGGGTGTCAGAGTAGTGTGAGTGATGCCGGGAAATGCAGAGGCAAAAGCACAGGTAGGAAGCCATCTTAGTAATTTTTCTGCTTTTTTCACAGAGACAAAATAGCTAACACCCAAATTTAAAGGAAGAAAGGTTTACTTAGCTCAGTTTGTAGAGGTTTCGGTCTATAATTGGCTGGTTCCAAGGCAGGGTGGGGGGCAGACAGGCGTCACAGAGAAGAAACAGATCATGGTGGGCAGAAGGTAGCAAAGCGAGCAAAGGAGGACAGCAGCACTTGCTATCCCTTGTATCTTATCCAGGATGCTCAAGGTGCGTAGCACTCACATCTTTTGTCCTAGTGCCTTTGATCCTAACATTGTACCAGGAATCATCCCTGCTTTACACACTCCAGATCCAGCCACCTTGGAAAAAAAGCCCCAGCTCTGACTGCAGGAGGCGTGGAGAGGACATCTAGACCCAAGCCACAACACAAACCATGACCCAGCTCAGAAACAGCTGCTGCTTTTCAGTGTTAGGGAGCTCCAGATAGGCTCAGAGGCTCTGGAAGGAAATGTGTGTGTGTGTGGACAAAGATTGGTGAATCCCTCTCAGGAAAGATGGGCTTGGCATGTAACTTAAATCCTAATTTGATTTTTAAAGTAGCACAATGCCAAGCATATAAAGAAAGGATGATCAGTGCTTACTCAGCAATAGACTTTTCCCACATTGACCTGTGCAAGGCCTATGGAAACCTCACCCTCTGCTCCAACAACAGGGCTTTGCTATGGGTGAGGCCTAGGGTAGCTGATGTGGACTAGATTACCTCACAGGATATATAGGTCAGCCTCAGTATACCCTTTAGAAAACACATATGCATCTCAGAGCCTGATCCCAGAGAGCCTTCCGCAGTGCAGCTACCTGTGCCATTTTTAAACCTTTCTATCCAAATGTAATTTTCCCTAAAACACTGATAAGTTAGACCAATGAAATTGGGCACATTCAGGGTGGCATGGCTGTAGACAGCACTGACAAACTACCAGCCCCTGTTCCACCTTCTCTGATGCCAGTCCCCAAACCAAGACCTCTTGAGTTGGGTTTTTATAGAGAATGGATACTTCTCTTGGCTTTGCAGTGAAACGCATCACCTCTCTGGAAAGAACTGAGGACCCAAAGAGGCTCCTGGTGCTTCTACCAGTCTCTAGAGACATACCTAGACCAGAATGGAGGTTAGTGCTCATGCTGAAATAATGGAGGATGCTGAAAAGGAACTATGTAGAGTCTATTGCATTGTTTCATACTTCAGTTCCCAGCACATTTAGGGTTTTGATAAAATACTATTTTGGGTGGAATTAAAGAGGCCTATTGTTTTGAAACACAGTTAAAATTTTAATTGATAGTTCAGAAATGATTGGCTATAATTGCTGCAGTGTGGAGGCATGCTATCAGGTGGTTTATTTGTGTGTATGTATGTGTGTGATAAATGGGACAATTATAAACTTTTAGGAATTGCCCCTTTTGTAGTGTCATTTGTGGGTGGCGTTATCTTATTTACGATTTTAGGCTTCATTGCCTCTCATCCTTAGCAACTGCCCCTTTTTAATTTCTCTGCCTCCAAGATTATGTTGATCCAATGCATCCGTCATATCACCATAAGCAAAATCTTTCCAATGTGCACATTAAAGAGCATCATGCTTGTACAAAATACCTTGACCAAAGTAACTGTTATAGAAGATAAGTCCACTCCAAACTCCTTCACCTGGCACTCACAGCTGCTTTCCAGGTAGCATGTGCTGACTTTACCTCCAACAAACTATATTTCTGCAAAAGTAAGAGACAACAGAGTCCTTTTGTATCTTATCTCTCTTTTTAGACATACCCATCTATGAAAGATTCATTTATCCTCTTGAGGGAATGCTCAGTAAAAGTTTCCCGGATAAAACACTGAAGGGAGGGCTGGGGAGTTAACTCAGTGGTTCCGGCACCTGTCTTACAAGCGCAAGGACCCGGGTTTGATCCCTGGTTATCACATACAATACTGGGCGTGGAGACTCACGCCCAGCAGCAACCAGTACCACATACTACAGTCCTGGGCATGGTGGCTCACGCCTGTCATCCCAGCACTCGGGAGGCAGAGGCAGGAGGATTGCTGTGATGTGAGTTGGAGGCTGAGCTCAGGGCCAGCCTGAACTACAAAGCAAGACCCTGTCTTAAAAAAAACCTAAAAACAAAACCAAAAACAAAACCAAAACCAAAAACAAAACAAAACAAAAAAAACCACACACACACACACACACACAAAAACAAACCAAAGAAACAAACAAAAAAAACCACTGAAGGGAATATGAAAGAGGTATACAGATGCAAACATCTGTTTATGTTCCCTCCTTTTTCTTCTACTATTTCCCATGGCTTCAACATTTTCACCAATAGTAACTTCTCAGACAGGACTCGTATATTCCTAAATCAAGTTGGAGAAAGGAGCCCTGAGCCCTTGTCCCAGGAGTGGTAGGTTTGTGGGGATGTGAACACCAGCATTCTTCCCTTTCTCTCATTTTGGACCACTGAGGCATGGATGGGCCCGTGCCTTGTAAAGAAAGGACTGTGTCTGCCTTAGGAAACTTTGGTATGGTTAAATCAGGGAAAAAAGCTTTATGAGTGTGTTGAACACTTGGCTTTATCTGGCTGAGAAAAGTGAAAGGCTAGTTGTCACATCCCCAAGGATACGGTCCTGGAGCTACCAGGATGCTGGTCACCTAGCTTCAGTGGACCTGATCCTTCACCAAAGAACAGTTTGGATAACAGTGTGCTCTCGACAGTGACTGCAACAATTATGCTCTAAGCTGAGTCTTGATAAATGGAGTTGTGTCACTGAACTCAGTGTAAAGGAAAATGGCACCATTCGGAGAACCACAACAGCATTAGGCCAACTGTCCAGTGGTTTTAGAACTAGATTTTTTTCTATCTAGAAGGCACAGGAAGCCTGGAAGTTTTGCAAAAATACTCATTCATATTCTAATTTTCTTGGATCTTGATAATTTGAGGTACACTGAGCCCACTGCATTCACTAAATATTGAAATAATGAAGATCCTCCCAATGATTCTGAAAAATCACTAGAGCAGGGATCTTTTCAAACCTTGTGACATGGGAGAGATGTTCTTCCCGTGTTCAGGCCCAAATTCTGGACATAACTCAAAGTTTAACTGTTCCTAAGAAGTGAGCTAACGTGAATGAGACTCTGGCAGAAGGCCAGAACTCTCCAGCACCGGTGAAGGCAAGTCACTGACAAATGAAACTACAAAGAGCCAGGTCTGGTCGATCAAGTCAAGATTTGAATCCAGATCTCTTAAGCTTGTCTTCAGTACACATCTATGTCCTCAACCCTGGTTCCACCCTTATGGCCACATTGCTGGTGCTGATTGCATCAGATCATCTTAAAAAGACTACTTCAGTAGTCAGTCTGGTATTTCAAACCTAGTCATGGGTCTGAAAGTTGTGTTTCTTCGCCTTTGGTTGATTTTAATACGACACAAGAGTCTGGGTGTCCCTCTTACTCATTTTATTTATTTATTTTAATAGCCTAAATTCAACTCCACTAAGCAAATCAATTCAGCACTGAGGCGGAAATTTATAATACAACCACCAATATGATGGCTCAACAGGGTGCATTAAGAGGCTAGTTAAACACCAAATGCAGTATAAATCTCAGCCTTATAGGTGTGCTGAAAACGTAAATAGCTTCCAAAGAGCTACGATCAATACCAAGATATATGTGTAGGCTCAAAGTGTGCAAATAATTTAAATTTTAAATAAGCCCCTCCTTAGTCACTCCCCCCCCACACACCTTAATATTCTGGACTCTGCAATTTCTGTTACTGGCACCAAATTTCTAGTACTGAGTTTTGCATTTCTATTAAGATATCAAAAAGGAGACTGAGGTAGGAGTACATCACTGTGTTGGTTGGAATCCACAGATGTAACTGAAGAGGACTTGATGAAAAGGTTCACAGGGGATGAAGTAAAAAGTAGGACACAGGGCATCCACATAGGTGCAAAAAGAGGAGATTGGAGTGAAGGTGGACGGCAAGTTGAAATTAAGAAAGTCTAGAAATTGGGCCAAGGATTTAGCTCAGTGGTTCCGGTGCCTGCCTTGCAAGTGCAAGGGCCAGGGTTTGATCACCGGTAACCACATACAGCAGTGCTGTGCATGAAGACTCATGGCCAGCAGCAATCAGAGCCACATACCACAGTGCTGGACATGGTGACTCATACCTGTAATCCCAGCACTTGGGAGGCAGAGGCAGGAAGACTGCTTCAGGTTCAAGGCTGAGCTCAGGGCCACCCTGAACTACAATGTGAGACCCTATCAAAAAAAAAAAAAAAAAAAGAAGAAGAAAAGAAAAGAAATAGAAAGCAGCAGGTCTTTTGAAAAATGTGTTTTGGCAATCTGATCGAGGCTGGGCTGGATTTGGGGAAATTCATGGATTCTGGGCAGGCAGAGAGTGAAGATCTCACCTTGAAGGATGGGACAGATTCAGGATGGACCTGACATCAGATGGGCATGCAGTACCTACTGCCATGTTGTGAAGCAGTTGCTGGTCTCATCCCAGTGCTGGCTTTGAGGCTGGGTGGCTGAGCCCCGGGAGAGCCACAGAGTTTCACAAGCCAGAAGGGCAGAGTTTGTGCAGGAAGCTGTGATCTCTTTTCTCCTGGAGCAGCTTCTTCTGTTGCCTGTATCTTCTCTGGGTTACCAGGCAGAAGTATTTCATGATCTGGGTGGAAGCTGGATTGCAAAGGGCTTGGTACAGAACTGGCCTTTACCTGGGTTATTTCAGGGCTAGAAAATCTTGCTTTAGCTTCATTATCATCGAGTTGCTTTGAAGATTGCCTCACTTCATTGGGCCACTGGAGTTTCCAGTTCTTCTTCTGTCCACTCCAGGCACTATCCCTCCAGGCAAATAATTCAACCTGGGAAACTCCCATTTCATTACTAGTAAAATAGAAGTCATGATGGAAGGTGTGTGGGGGGGTAACTTACAAGCATTTATCCTGGTCCTTAATAATGTCTCCTTCAACTCATGGTCAGTAAATATTTGGGGGGTGGCACCTCCAGGACTCAGAGGTATTTTTGACCTTGAGAATACAGTAGACAACAACAGTGACAAATCCCTCCCCTCATAGAAATTCCATTCAGTGGGGAAGCACAGAACCTGTGGTAAAAGAACCTGTGATGTGTCAGGTGGTTGTGTACTACACAGAAAAAAGAAAATAGGCCAAGGGAATAGAGAGGAATAGGTGTACTCCTTTATCTACCACAACCAGGGAAAGCATGAGTGACATTTGAAGTCAGACTATAATATGTGTGGGGGAAGACAGCAACAGGTAGAAGAAACAATGTGTAGTGTTCCAAGGCACTTGTAGATAAGGAACAAGAAGATGGCTAGAGGGACTGGAGCAATGAGTAGAGAGGAGAAAACAGGGGCAAGAGTGGAAACAGTGACCCCGGCAGTCATGAGGAAGACTTAGGATATTATTATGAAGTCAGGAAGTTACAGAAGACCCTGAAAGGTGTAGCTCTGTGACCTGATCAATAGTTTGATAAAATAACTGTGACCTCTGCATGGAACATACATTCTATAAAGGAGGAAATGGACCCTCTTAAGACCACATTTAATTATCTAGGGGAAAGATGGTAGGCTCCAGCCTAATATGATTGTTGCTGGCACAAGTTAAGAACACAGAAGATGGTATCTATCCTTGCATCATTTATATTAATTGTCACTTAGGCATTCCTGCCCACTTTTGGGGGATTCCTGCCCCACTTTTTCAGTCCTCCTATGCTAAAATGCTGTCTCTTCAGAGAGCCAGTGCCTCTAAACTGGCAGAAAGTCAGTTGAGCCCTCCAGAGTATGCTGGACCCTGTGTTCCTGTGGACACTTACTATAAACAGTGCATCTTGCAGGCTTGGGCCAGGCACAAAGCTACGTGCCCCCCTTTGCTTTTGAGCACCTTCTGCTCAATACCTGTGCTTCTTTCTGCTGCACTGATACACAAACTGATGCATAGGTGGCCTGGAATTCTAGGGAGGGGCTGGCAGAGAGAAGAGGTTACATCCATGGACCTTAGCTCCTGTAACCAATGGCATCCTAAGCCTTACTATCCCCACGTTGCAGACAAATCAAATGAACCACTATATTAGTTATCTTTCTTGATGCTGGGACAAAACACCCAACACCAGCAACTTAAAGGAGGAGAGGTTTATTTGGCTTATGGGTTCAAAAGATTAAGTGCTTAGGGCTGGGCATTTAGCTCAGTTGTTCTGGCATCTGCCTGGAAAGCACAAGATTCCAAGTTCAATCCGTGGTACCATATACCATAGGGCCAGGCATAGTGGCTCACACCTGTAATTCCAGCACTCAGGAGGCAGAGGCAGGAGGAGTTGCTGTGAGTTTGAGGCCAGCCTGGGCTACATAGTGAGCTCAGGGACAGCCTGAACTACAAAGTGAGACCCTGTCTAAAAAAAAACAAAAACAAAAACAAAAACAAAAAAACCCCCCTAAAACTAAAACAAAACAAACAAACAAAAACTGACTCAGTGCTGGGTACTCTAGATCCAAGACAGGAGCGTGGTCCTAGAAGGGCATAGTGGGACAAAACTATTCATTTCACAGGGGCTGGGAAGCAGAGCACTGGTGCAGAGATCCAGTGAGATGTATGACTCTTGAAAGGACAACCCCAGAAAGCCATCTCCAACCAGGCCCTGCTTTTTATAACACGGTCAGCTATTTTAGTATCCGCATCAGTGGGTTAATCCGGTGATGAGTACAGCACACCCATAATCCAGTCATCTCTTTAGTAGGTTGTTCGATGGTAAGCAGACAGCTACAATTAACTGGTACAATTCCACTACCTCGAGAGGGAAGGCAAGAGTGTGCAGGTCCCAAAGGCTGCCTTCCCTCAGAAGGTGGCCCAAGACTTCCACCTTTTCTGCCTCTTTCATAGTTCGCTGCAACCAGAAGATTCTCTTGAGACTGATGAGGAGCTGGCAGGATTAGAAGCACAGACACATTCTGGTAAGGCCTGATAGGTTGAGATCTTGCCCTAGGAAGCCTCTGAAACTCAGATATCTTCTGGGCAACCACTGTTGAAGCCCTTCTACCTACCCTTCTAAATATCCCTCTAGCCTTTCTCCTTCTATCCCAAGGGTCCCAAGGAAGATCACAACTTATCTCTAGGATGGGTGAATCACCAGCTTCTGAATGTCTCACAAACCACCATTTTGCTTCCTTCCAAGCCTGAGTGAGTGCTTTCCCTCCCCTGCCCTGGCTTGGATTCTCTGAAGGTTCTCTGAAGAGAGTACAGTGAAGCCATATGATTTGTCTTGTGACTGTGCAGCCTCATCCTCATATCCCCTAGACAAGGCTGTGCCCATGTGCATTCTTGTGCCCTTAGACACGCCCTCACTAAGTCACTTCCAGTGGAGCATGGAGGGAGCCTCCTGCTCCTCTCACAGCATCCGGTTTATCCCGGAAGTTTATGTGAGTTGAGAAAACACTGCCAGATTTTCTGGCTCAAATGCACCAGAGAGGTAAAATAATAACACTAAGGGCCTCTTTCAATCAGAGAGCTTCTGAATCAGGCCCAAAGAACAGCTCCCTGGGCTCTTCTCTTCTTAACTTCTCAGTAAGAGAACCCAGTGACTTTACAGAAAGGTGCTGACCTGGGAAAGCTGTAAGTCATCAGGGAATCTGCTTCCGATGACGTTTCTTAAGGGTGTATACCATTCCTAGGCAGGCTGAAGAAACGGAGAAAGATGCGTATTCCAGGCCAAACAAAGCAGCTTCACCTGTGTGTGCGCGTGGACTGGTGGACGCACGGGTAAGGATGGTGCAGGGTTATAGGGTCCATGTCAGAGAGAAGCCATGAGGGGTGTGAGGTCGGAGACTAAAGACTGCTCACTTGAAAGCCAGTCTGATGCTCTCACCATCTCCATTCCGTCTTCTCTCTTCCTTCTTTGGTATAAATTGAACTTATTCCCTTCTCCCTTTAAGGGAGATTTCACAGCTGCTATCTGAATTCTCTCAGCAACCTTGGGAATTATAATTACCCCCACTCACCAGACAGGGACAGTGAGAATTGGAGGGGCAGTGGGCAGGCTGACTGATGGGATAGGCAAGACCTGGGACTCTAGTCATGTCTTCACAGCTTCTGCAGAGCAGCACCTCTCCTGTCCAGAGCCACCTCACCTTACCTACCTGGGCCTGTGTGTGGGTGGACAAACAAAGCTTTGCCTCTGTCTCAGAAAGCCAGCACCAATCGTTACCAGGCCTGTCTATGTTTAGTGCTGAGCAAATCGAGCTGCTCTGAGACACAGAACAGCTGCTCCAATGTCACACCGCTAAGAGTGACCAGTGAGTCCCTCCTACCTACCAGGACTCCAACACCCGTGGCGGGGACCGTTAGGTGCGAGTGATGGCACTTACACATTGGTGAGAACACCTGCGTCCCCAAAGCGCAGGTGAGCAAGGCCGCACGCAGCTCGCTCAGCCCCAGCTGCCGCAGAGCCTCCTCAGAAGCTCGTCCTGTCAGCAGAGATTCCACTAGGGAGCAAGCAACACCCCTAACTTGCGCCGGCCTCTCTGAAACCTGGCCAACGAGCAGGCGCTGAGCGAAGGCTCACGGGGCTCCTGGAACATGGAGCTCTGGGCACGGTGCCCTTGCTCACGGAGATGGAAACGGCGAGGCCCTTCTGACTTGAAGACGCCTCATTGCTCCTGACACCTCGGACTTAAAACCCGCCATCACTGTCATCTAGCATCTCCCCTGCGATGGTGATGTGGAGGCGCAGAGCGGAAAGGGAAGGGCCTGCGGAAAGGGAAGGGCCTGCGGAGGCGGGCGCGGCCTCGGAAAAGCCCAGCACCCACTTGTGGGAATCCAAATCCATACGGAGTGTTGTGGCTGGAGTCCCAGCTGGGTGGGACCAAAACGAAGCTTCTAGTGTAGCCGAGGCCGGAGTCAGCAGGTTGCGAGCTCTACGGGGCTGGATTCTCCGACCGTCCGCACCTGAGGACAGGCTGCCGGGCACACAGGTTCCAGTGCCGGTGTCATCTACGGAACCTTTCCAGAAAAGACCCCGGCTAGGAATGCTACTCTTCTGAATTTTCCCCAATTGTTAGGTAAAATCACACACACAAAATTCTCTACGCTTTGCCTTTCTCAGTGTCTCCGATTACATCAGGGGAAATGAGGCCGATTAGTTCCAGGGTGTGTAACACCTAACCTCGCTAAGTTCCTTTTGAAACAAAGAACTAAATCTCTGCTGGGTGAGGAGGCCAGCGTAACCCAGGCCTAAACCCCCAGTTACCACTGGGCTTGTCCTCACAGCACACTGTTCAGAGGAGAAAACATTCGTCCTCTGAGGGAAGGAGGTGAAGTTTCTGCTTAAATCTTGCACATGAAGTTTGTGAAAGTGAAAGGAAATAACGGCCCCGTGCAGCCACTTGGAATCCCTAAAGGAGTCACAGGGCCAGCGGGAGGGAGGGTGAGAACCTGGCTTTCAGGTCAAGTAAGCCGAGGTAGCTGAGCTCTGAGGCATCTGTGAAGGTTCTAGAAGCAGCACAGACAGTTAGCTGGTCCGTGTTTGCCCGGTGGAGACCTGGCTCCTGCAGCCAGCGGGGGGCCTCTGAGCCTCAGCCTTTGGCAGAGCAAACATCAGTCTCTACTCTTTGTCCTTAATGACCACAGCCAGGGGGGAGAGGCTTTCGCTCCCAAGGAGGCTGTTTGTATCCAGCCTGCGAGGAGAGCCCTAAATTGGCATTCCACATTGTAATAAAAAAATTCCCAGCAATTATTAAAAGATTCTTATCTCTTGCTCCCTACGTGGATAATGAGTTCCTTCTCTGCTGGACTGAGACAGGCTGTCTCTGCTCTCACTTAATGAAACAGGACCAAGTTTGCAAATGAGCGTGGCCCGGGCTCTCCCCTTAACCTCTGGTTGTCGAGTTGTACATCAAAACTTCTGGCTTCTGTCTTTCCTTATTAACAGCCCGTAATCTTAGCAGGCCCTTGCCTCGGCACTTCCTCTTGGCATGTACAGATCTGGTATTTTGCTGGACATGGGCAACTGCGGGTTTGTCTTTGTTTTCCTTGAACTGAGTTTTAGGGGACTGGGGTAGTCCTGGGGTCATAGAACAAAGTCTACAGAACAATGGTGGGGGGGAGAGAGAGAGTAGGAGAGAGAGAAAAGGGTGGTGGTGGTGAGACAGAGACATGTTTAAGCTGAAAAGTCATCACTTTCTCCTGGGGACCCAGAGGTTCTGGAAGCTGTGGTTAGTGATGCTTCTGACTGAACTCTTGCATCTGAAGATTGCAGGGCAGGCATCATCTACTCTTCCAAGTCACCTCTCTTGGACTTCCAGGGACTTTCTCTTATTTTGACCACTGTTCTGTAAAAATCTCTGAAGTAGGAAACACTTTAAGTGAAATGTTTGACAGTTTTTCCTTAAAGGCTCAGGCTTCAATCCTGGAAAGAAGTAGATGTGAGCCTGAGCAAGAGGGGTCAGCGTAGTGGGATAGTTGGTGCTTTTGTTCTCCTAAATGGATAGGCTATTATTTCCATAACTAGTGGGCTCTGCTCCCGGAAACTTGTGGATCTCTCCCCTGTCTAGTGTGGCTCACACTGTGGTTCTTAGATGGCTTTGACTTCTAACCAACCAGCACTTCAGAGGCTTCGCTTTTTGATTCTGTTCCAGGGCTGTGTAATAAAGTATCCTCCAAACCGACTGGGCATGAGCAAGCAACACAGAGAACCTCATGAGTATGAGGGCCAGGGAGTCAAGCAAGGCTTCTCTGTTATTCTGCTCCTCCGTGGTCTGGGATCTCACATGGTACTCTAGTGGCATGGTCTAGAGTTCAATGGCTTTCTCCCATGTGTCTGCTTCCTTGGAGAAGATAAGTGGTCTCAGAAAGCTGTGCTTGCCGGGCTCCTCTCCCTCTTCACGCGTTCTCAGGTCTTTTCGAGGTATTGGACTTCTCGCATGATTGTTCAGGGTTCTCAAAGCACATCCATGTGGAAACATAAAGGGGACAATGCTGGTCTCTTGTAGCCTGTGCCCTGATCCCAGGTCTTTATCACTTTTGCTGCACTATGATGGTCACAGTCATCACGGAGCCTGCCCAAGGGATGGAACCCATTTTAGAAGAAGAAACCGGGCTATTTGTCTAACTTTTCTGAAGGACTCTCCAGCAACACACAGAAGGGCCAAGAGCAGATGCTGGAAGTTGTCTCTTTGTAGATGTGATAGAAGATTCATGCTTTAGACAAAGCCAGGGATTTGCAAGGGTCCATCTTGCCAGTCCTTGTATGAATCATGGTTAGAGCAGGACTGTTGAAGGAATATGATTTTGTCTGTTCATTATAAGGAGGAAGATGGAGAGACTGAGGTCTTTAGCTTTGCTGTCCATCAAAATAAATCCAGGCAAAAACCTGAAGTTAGTGCCAGTCTTTCTTACCACTTATAGTGGTAGGTGGCTGCTTGTAGCCTGAAAGGTAGGGTAGACAAGAGTGAAGAATGGCACTATCACCGAACGAGTCAGCCCATGTGCTTCTCTCTTCCTATTCTCTTTGGTCATCATAGCAAGCTGTGGTAACAGTTACGCCCATCAACTGAAGTCCTTCCCCAGTACTCTGAGGTTCAGTGTTGCACCTTCTCTGTATGCAAGCATCGCTCTATTCCTAGGATTCACTTTTCAGCTCTTGAAAGGGGTCTAGGGGCAATGGCTCCTTTCTTCCTACTAAAGAGCATTAAATTTCCTCTTCATGCCTCTGCCTCGGCCTCCATCCCCCAGTGTCAAGCTCTCCTCAGTGGCAAACTGAGGTCTACTAATTTTTCTCCAGTTTTTTCCTCAGCTTTACTACTTGATTGTTCTGTGAGCTACACGAGAGGGAGGAGGGTTGTTTTCAGTGGTCCTCAAATCTGAGGTTGTGCATACAGTTACTTGGGAAACTTATGAAGAAAATTTACAAATTCCTAAAATCTCTATAAATAGATTTTCCTTCAGGAAGCCAGAGTTGGAAAACAGGAATCTGTGTGTCCATGACTACTTTTGTAGGGATTTTGATGGGAGCTAGGTTTGGGAATCAACAGCCTGTGTCCTAGATTCATTTTATTAACTTCAAGAAATGCTGCGTCCTCTTTTCAAAGGGACGGGGCCAATTAGCCCTCTCAGCTGGTAAGGCTAGCTTGGTTATTGAGGAGGTAAGGGCCTAGGGTACAATTTCTATAGCTAGAGTGTGCCCCATGACCCTGTCCAGCTGCTTTGCCAATGCCATTGGTCACCGGGGCAACCCAGCCAGAGAGAGTTAATGGTTCTGAACATATGTGTCTTCACTGTTGACCTGGGAGGGAAAACTCTCATCTGAGAGCAGGTCATACTGAATCCTCCTGGACAGCGTCATGATGATCTTCTACTATGCAAATACGTAGTGGAACCTGATGCCTTTTGGCCCCTCAAGTGAGTCTTAATGTCATTTTACCATCTCATCAATGTATTCCATGCCCACCCTCTTTTTCCAGAGAAGTTTTTTTGTTAGTACCAGAACAGAATAGTGCTTCCTGGGAAAGAGTGATCAAGACGTAGGCTCTAGATGACAGCCCTGGAATGGAATCTTGGCACTAGTGTTTGAGAGCTGTGTATTCAACCTCTCCATATCTCAGTTTCCCCAGTTTGCAAAGTTTTGGTAAAATTAGTATAGATTCTCTTTTTAGGATAAAAGATGAGACGGTTCTTCTAAAGTACTTAGGATGGTGTTTGATGCATTGGGGAACTCAAGACATATTATCATATTTTTATTTTAATCAGAGTATTTTGATGGGTCCTGAACAGATTTTTAAGTGTCTGATACAACACTGTAACCTGTGGACACAATGTCGTATGGCAGTTACTCAGTTTCTGAAATTGAAACTTCATACCTGGTGATTAGCAACTACCCAATTCCTCCTTCCTATTGCTCTTGCCAATCATTACTCTACATTCTGCTTCTGCGAGTTTCATTATTTTAGTTACCGTTTATTAAGTAAAATCATGGAGTATTTATCCTTCTCTAACTAGCTTATTTCATTCAGCATAATGTCCTTCAGGTTCATCCATGTTGTCCTGTAAGATTTCCTTCCTTTTCAATGGTGAATAGTTGTCCATGGCAGGCCCTCGCATGTCGCTTAACAGCAGTGATATATTCTGAGAAATGGGTCTTTGGCAAGTTTCTTCACTATGTTAATATCACAGATTAAACTTACTTGTTTTATAGGATAGGATTTTAATTCTTGTCTGTAAATACTAAGAAGTAGAATGGTTGGATCATATGACAGTTTAATTTTGAATTTTCTGTGGAACCTCTATATTGCTTCCCATGGTGGCTGCACTATCTTGTCTTCCTGCAAAGTATAGTGATTCTAATTTCTGCATGTCCTTGCTAATATTTATCTTCTTTTATCCTGATAATAAACATTCTAACAGCTGATAAGTGCTATCTTCTTGCAGTACTCATTTGAATTTTCACGATGACTAGTGCCATCTTCTCATATGCCAGTTGGCTATTTATATTTCTTCTTTGGGAAAACTAAAACTAAATGAAGACACAAGGAAAAGCTTGATTGGTATAAGTAGCAATGCTTTAAGCCATCAAGAATCTGGGAATACAGGCAAACACGGCTGAGTGGGACGACAAGAAGCTGAAAAACTGCATTGCAGAGCAAACATTCAATAGGGTGAACAAGCAACCTATGAAATGGAAGAAAATATTTGCAAACCATACACGCCACAAGTAGCTAATTTGCAAACTGCAAAAATAATACCTACAACTTAATCCCAAAAAGCTGATAACTGCATTGTATTAATGTTATTATTTTTAAGAATGATAAATCCTTTTCTCAATTAGTTCTCAATTAGTGAAAAGCACCATCAGATTCCCAACTGGTCAAAGCACAGGAGGGCTTCGGTGATGCCTTCTCCACCATTCTTCTCTCCAACTCTCAGCCATCTTTGAAATCTCTCTCTGGTCAACCCTTTCCTCTTACAGCTATAGGAATGTCTGTCCAGTGTGGCCTCCACTACTTCAGCCTTAAAGGCTGATGTTGTCACTAACTTTTTCTTCCTAGGAGTTTCTCCTCCTGTGATCACTCCCCAACTTGGTGAAGAGAGAGCCTTCCAAGCTGCAAGACTCAGTAACTCATTCTGCTTAAATGCTTACTTATTTCCACTTCCCAGTTTAAATCAGTTGTTCCCTAGCTTGCCTTGAACCTTCCTTTTGGACATTCTTTTTACTTTTCTGTGCATAATATAGTATTTACCACCAAGAACTCTGCAATTGTCTGAGTGTTCTTCTCTGGCTCTTTGTCCTTCTAGTAGACACGTCGATGCCTCTTTTCTCCATGGTAAACTTCAAGTCATCTACAAAGATCTAGTCTCAATGTCAGAGATCCTGCTTTGATGTCTTTCTTAGAACCACTCTTCTCTTTGTTGTCAGCCCTTTTCTTCTCTCCATTTAGGACTTATTGCAAAGATGTTAAGTACTCAAGTTCAGTCTGATGTCCTCATAAAGGGTTCAGCCTCTGAGGTCACATGGACATGGGTTTATCTTGAGTTTTAACCCAGTTGTGCCTTAATTTCCTCCCCTATGAAATGAGATAATAAAGTACTATAGTTCTTTCAAGAGTTCTTGTGAGAATTAAATGAAATCATGCAAGAAGAATATGCAGCATAGAGTGCTGAACAAACATCATTCTTGCTTGCATTTTTGGTCTGTAGATTGATCTTCAATGTGAATGTTTGAGAACAAAGCCCTTTTATTTTATGAGTCATAATCCCTAAAGACACAACCCGAAGATCAAAATTCCTCATATGAAATCCTGAAAATCACAATCCTGAAAGATTAAATCTCAAATGTTGAAATTTTGAAAGCTGGAATAAAAATATTTGAAAGCTGGAATAAAAAAAGAAAAAGAAAAAAACCCCAAACAGAGCAATTCACATTTTAAAAGGCTCTGTAAGAGAACTAGAATGCTGAATTCTGGGGAACAGATTGGCCATATTATACAACAATGGCAATAATTTAGTTTTAAAAATTCATCATTTGTGTACATTGGCATTCTTTCTGGCTGATTAAATTCCAGGAACTTTTAATAAATTAACATTTCATTTGCCTAAAGAATCTAGGGAAGTCTCTGAGTGCTTTGAGAATGACTGTGTGTGTGGAAGGAAAAGAAAGCTTTCATACACTGTTGTTTAATTTTTAATCTGGTTTCTGACAAACTTGTGGTATGTATATAAAATGGATTTCTACTTATCAGGAAAAAGATAGAAACATAGCATGTACAATGGGAAAATTTAGTAGGAAATACTCCTTCTGGTGGATGTTGAGTCATAGAAGCAGGTTTTAAGATGAAGAAAAAGCAGCTATACATCTCAACACATGACTTCAAACTAGAGTTGGTGGTCATGAAAGTCAATCAGCTTTTAGGTGACCTCTCCCTGTTCTTGCTTAGAAATATCCCTTGTGATATATGTTTCTACATGTCACATTTTCTTTTCAGTTTTTGGATTATTTTTCTAGTTTTAGTTTTTGTGCCACTATCTTCAACTGCCAGCATTATTTTTTCTCAATTCACTGTGTTACATATTTGTTTATTACATCACTTCTACTGGATGTATAAACTGTATAAAGAGGAATCTCTCATTCATTTCACACATAATATGAAACTCTCCCTGTGAAGGTGCATTAGCCCATCACTGACTTTGTAAGCATTATGCCTACATGTAAAAATGTGAGCACTTCTACAAAACATGAAGAGATGTTCTTTTGTACATCTGCCTGATACTCTTTGGGTAACTGCATATGCAGTGATGACCCATCACAATTTTTGGTCAGTCTCATAAAAGATACATGTTGTCCATTCTGGTATTTCGGGTAGCTGTAGGTGTAAAGTGGAATGTACACAGGTATCAAATAAAGTAAAAAGAATTTGCACCTTTTACTTTCAATCTAATTCTTTATTAATCTGGTTTGTCTTCTCATAACTTTTATCCTCAAGCAACTATCATTTATGTACCCCAGAGTTAATGCTCAAAAAATACATATACTATTACTACCTACCTACTTGTGTATTCATCTGTTTTCCATGCTTAAGAGAGAATGTTTTATAAAGAAAAGAGTTTAATTTAGCTCATATTTCTGGAGATCTAAGAACATAGCACTGGCTTCTTCATTGGTTCTGCTGAAGGCTTCACCATTCTTGGTGTCAGAGGGGTGGGACTGGAAGAAGAGACAGCCTGGTGAGGCATGAAGTAGAGAGCAAGGAGCAACCAGTCTTTTTCTCTTTTATAACAACTCCTTTTATGACAGGCTGCTGCCCCAGTGACCTAATCACCTCTCAGTATCATACTTCTTAAAGGATCCACCACTGTTCTCATCTCCACACTGGGAACTTGACTTCCAACAGGTGAACACTTGTGGAACAAACCACAGAGCTCTATCATGCCATATATTTGTCCAAGAAAAAAAAAATCTCCTTTGAGAAAGCAAATGAATGTCTTTCAAGGATTTTTAAAATTTAATTTTCTCTGGTTTGATGATTTTGCTTCTTCAATATTTCAGCATGCACATTTATGATGTTTGCAGAGATTATGACCCAAACTCATCTGTTATAATCTTGCATTCTCAATTGACAAAGCAAGAAATTATACTTAACATTTATTTGCTTCAAGATGAAGGAATAGTAACCCAAGTTAACAACTAATGATTGTATCTTATGACTATTCTATTGCCTGAGGCCTGGGAAAAAGATCTTTATCTCAAAGCCTTTGTGTCTTTCTTTTTACTCCTATCCTTTGCTGTTTCTTTCCTTGCTGTCTCACTTCCATCCCTTCCATTCTTCAATTTTGCTTCTTAACACATCTTTCCTTTCTTCCTCTCTTTTTTCTTTAGCTATCAGAATGATAGTTTATGAATTTATAGTGAAACTCTAAAAGAGTGAAATGCAAAGAAAATAATTTTTATCTTAGTGATAAAGCATCATATTATCAATTTCAAGCTATTGGGATAAGGCTAATTACAATGGACTTAACATGATAAGTATCTGGAACCCCTGACAATAACCGCATAAGTTAGGAGTTGATTCTCCATTCTAGCTCCAGTCTAAGACATAGTGATCCTAGCAAAGCCCATGACCAAAATCTTATGAACACAAGAGCCATCCAATTAAAATGCTTTAGGATTCAAAAACCCAGAAGGTGCCTTAGATCATATATCCTTGTTGCTGAGGTTAAACTGCTAACAGAACAGTAGAAATAAATATAATCTGTATGAAAATGTGCCCTCACTTTGTGCTGTAGGACAAACATGTTTAGAATTAATATGTTTATCTGAAAATAAGTATGTAATATGCAAAGCAGGTGATAATAAATCAAGAAAATGATGGGAATTATTATTAAAATCAGAAAGATTTTATCAATATGTGTGAGTATGAATGTTAAATAGTACAGATTAAGAGAAAAATAAAAGATAGATAATAGGAAGAAGGGAGATAGATCATTCTCAGAGGGGAAGAGATTGAGAGGTAGAGGGAGAAGGAAAGAAGGACAAGGATGGAAAGATGGAGTTGTACGTGCACTGACACTGCACAAAGCATGTGAACTTTGTGTACTGAAAACACACGCCCAGATACACAAAAGGTAGAGGATCAATGGGGTGCTGGAATGGAGAAGGAATGCAGGGAAACCAGATGTAAAATGATATTAAGATGTATTCTACCCATGCACCAACTTCCCACAAGGAATATAAACATTACGTACTGTGCACGCATACTAATGAAATAAAATAAAAAAGAAAAAAATATTATAAAGTAGAATTTAAGCTGTGTGTATTTCCCATATCTCAAGCTCTGATCCACAACAATATATTTCTCCGAGAACAGGCCTGTATCTACATCACCAGGAATACGCTAAGATCATACTTGTGTCAGTGGTTCTGGAAGTGAAGTTCTAAGGACCTGGCATTAGTTGGGAACTCCTTTGAAAGGCTGATTTCAGAACTGGTCTCAGACACATTACAGCAGAGCCTCCAGAGGCAGAGCCAGTTAGCTGTGCTCAACGTGGTGATTCTAAGGTTTAATGAGGTTTCACCCTCGGGTCTGCTTGTTTCACTTTGCAGACTTTGGACAACTTTCAGGCCACTGGCAGATACCTGACACATTCCCTAAACTATCACTGGTACTTCTTATCACTTTAAATGATTCACTTCCAAATTTTCCTAGAATCACACACAAACTTAAAGTTTTGTGTCATGTTTGTTATCTATTTTATCACTTATTTTTATATATTTATATGTTATTGCATGTACAGTGTATGTACTTTAAAATTATCTTTAAAATAAATGTCATAAACATAAAACTTTCTGAGAGAAAATGCTAGAAGTGATATTCGTGAGCCTGAAGGTAAGTTCATTTTACATTTGGACAAATTTGGTAAATTCTCTTCAAAAATGTTATATTAGTATTTATTAGTGTTCCAATCCTTGAAATCTTATCCATCAGCAGCACCATTAGTGTTTAAATGTTACCTTGGGAGGTTAAAGTCATTACCCCCTTTATAATGTATTTTTAAATTTATGAGTCACATTAAGCATTTTTCATAGGTTTATTGACTTCTCCTTATCAGTTGTCATTTTGAGATAATTTCTCTTCAAAAAGGAGACTACAGCCAAGAGCTTATTTGAGCTGGTTGGGGGTAGTTACAACGTTTGACGGAAACCTGTAGTTACCGTCCTGCCGACTGCCTTGAGTGTTTTCTTGTGATTTGTGAGGAGTGATTGATCATAATCAAAAAATTAATCACCAATCAAGCCTAGCAATTAAGCCATCGTCATATTTGCATGTAAGTAATAATTCATGCAATCTTTGGAGAAGGAAATTTAGGTGGAAGTTATTGATTATGGAAGCTACTCCAGAAATGTCAGTCATTGGGATGTTGATTTGTAAGGCGAGGGGGCAGAGTCCTTAATAGCTAATTCACAGATGAAAGGGGGCAGGATGGTAGAGTGATACCACTAGGATGGTTGGCATTTTCGTTTGACCCCATTGGCTGAGCAGTTTATCCTGATGCCTCATTTTTCTAATGCGCTATTTTAACCTTAAGGACCACGAGGAGAAAAATGTGAAGGGTCAGAGCAAATCCAACTCTACTGCTCAAATATAGCTCATAATGCACCTATCAAGGAGGACTTGAGTCAGCAAGATCAGTGTTCTGGGGCAATGTAGGGAAAATTAAGGAAATATTTTGTAAGGTGCCAGAGAGTAAATATTTCTGCTTCTGTGAGCCACACTATTTTTGATACAAGTGTTCACCCCTGCCACTATTCTTCAATTACAACTGCAGACAACAGAGACTGAGTGTACGCAGCTGTATATCAAAGAAACTTTATGTGCAAAATTGTCTGCGGGTTTGCTTGCCTCTGAGTTACACAATCTTAAAGTTGGTTAGTGAATGACCAGTAGTTTGGAGGTCATACCTACTGATAAAACAAATTTTTTATTGTTCTTTTCCATCTCTTGCCTTTCATTTTACTTAGTTTTCTTCTCCTCTTATGCCTCCTCCCTCTTTCTTTCTTCTTGTTTCTAGTATTTGTGTTGTGTGTGGAGATGATCTCTTAACATCTCTATATTTCAGTTTTCAAATCTTAAATATAGTTATAGTAAACCACTACCAGTAGAGAACTATAATACAGTGAAGAATTTTAGAAAATGTGTTGAGACATATACATAGGTGTACATTTGTGTGCCTCAATGTCAAGTATCAAGATGAAGAAAAAAATAAAAGACTGAAATCATTATAATTCTGAAATTATCAGATATTAAAATGTCCCATATCATTCTGGAGCAGGACAGACCCTTAATCCAATATGATTCATGTCCTTGTGAAAAGGACAAAAATGGAGGTGTCTTGAAGGGAGAGTGCTGTGTGAACTGAAAGGAAAAGTTCAAGGAAATGAAATTATAAACTACCAAATACCAGAGCTTCTGGCACTCTCCAAAAGCTGCTATAGTGATGTGAGTCTTTTCTACAAAACAAATTGATCCTGCTGACCTTTTAGGTCTAACTTCTAACCTCTAGAACTATAATATAATCAATTTCTCTGTTTTTTTAAGCCACCAATTTAGTAGGTTTTCATTTTGGCAACTTTAGTAAACGAACACACATGACATTATCTGTTTATGACAAGAGTAATAGTAATGGCCGTGCTCTATATTTAACAATATTTCTGCACTACTCAAGACTTTGAATGTACATTATTTAGTTTTGTGCTCCCAAGTACCTTTACAATTATTATCCTCATTGAATAAATAGGAAACTGAGGCTTAAAGCTCATGGAGTTAAAAAAAAAATCATCTTCAAGGCCACCTATGTGGGAAGAGGTGCGGTAAGGATTAGAACCTGGCCAACCGATTTGCTGTGTCTCTGAAGAGCCTCAGGAGAGAAAGGTCACTGGATTCCCTCCAAGGAACAGTCCCTTCTCTTCAGCCACTGCCAACGAGAAGCAGTAAGAGATGTGGGAAGTGTGGTGTTGACAGTGCAGCTGTTAAGTGGGGGAGAGAGGAGCAGATGGACAGGCGGTCATTTGTGAGTGTTGCTGGTTCAAATCTCAGGCGCACGGGTCTGAATCATCTATTTGTGCTCCCATGTTCTGAGCTTGAGAGCAGTCAGATGTTGGCTTTGGATCAGCTTCCTTGAGTCCGAGCTCTTGCCTGGTGATCACAGGCTTATTTTCCTGCCCAACATCTCTGCTCATGAATTCAACAGGTTCTTCCCTCACGGGGACTCCTGCAAGTTACTGGAAAGCACACTCCAAACATGCTTCACAGTCTTCAGACCTGAAGACCAGGACAGGACTGATAGGTCTGAGATAAACTGCAATCAGAAATTTGGAACTTTTTCAGTTGTTTATTTAATTACATGCCATTCCTCACTCATCTTCCTTCTTTGTTTGGTCTTCATACCTGAGCAATAGCAAGTGCAAGAAGAACCATTTCTGCATTCAGATGTTCACCCTGAACCTAAAAAAATCAGTAGCCCACATCTATCTCTGTGGTCATCTAAGATAATATAAAAACCACTCTTAAGGCTCCAGAAGTGAGTACTGGGGAGAAGAGAGCCTGTAACATAAGCATAGATCCTCCCTAGAGGTGTTTGGAGGAAGATCATTGACTCCTAGTGTGACTATTAGGAATGGCTTGTAAGACAGGAGGACTTCAGTGTTCCTCACATTCATCAGCCGGGAGGTGCCCCTTGGAAGCTTTGTGTCTTCTCTTGTCTCATATGCCTTGTCCATGAAAGTGAGAAGGATGGAGAAGCCTCTAAAGCACTGAACACAGTACTTGGGGACACAGTATTTGTGGAAGAAAGCCTAGCTCTCTGAGTATAGTAGGCTGTGATAACCCAAGGCTGCTTCAGTCTTTTCCTTATTCTTCTGTGTTGCAGCACTGGGCAGACAGTGACGCCAAGTCCTGATTGTCCCCGAATGCTAACGTCCCTCAATCCTATGGCAGCTTTCCAGATGCTGTCAGACCTCAACATGAATTATTGGCTTGGAACTCACTCTTTATGGAAAGATGAGCCCCATGTAAGAAAAATCTCAGCTTCCAGACAGAACTCGCTCTGGGGCTCTTTCCTGATCATTTACTAGGTGGGCCTCCATTGGCCTGAGGGAGCTAATATGTTTCACAGCATGTTTTGTAGATTGCATCTGGCCAGATGTTCCTCTGTGTGGGTTCCCTTAGCAATGTGGGAGGGAAGGAACACCCTGGAGGACATGGAAGTCTAGCCAAGAGGCCTGGTGCTACACTACTTGGTCTAGATCCACCTCCTCCTTTGCTGCTGTTAGGGAGCATTATTGTATTCCAGATTTGAAGCTCAGAGGTATTTCTGGTATTTTGGTATTTTCCTCTCCTTCCATTAGGCACATGCCAAAGACTACTTCTTTTAGTAACATAGGCTGCAATGTCTGAGGCATCTTTCAAGAATCTCAATTATAGGCTGTTGCAAAGTACTATAATAGACACCAAGTGATCATGGGAAAGATAATAAGTAGTAGCCATTAGACTGTTTTATTTTCCAGGGCCAATCATACTTACCGTACCATCGAGTCCTATGCAAAAATCAATCCAGGATCATTCTCTTCTACATGATTTGTATCTGAACTTATTTAAACATCCCAATTATGGCTCAGTGGCAAAGAAATCTCTCCACAGGGGTTTGATGGAGAAACACACTCTTCATAGTGACCTTATGGGACACATCACCATCCCCAAATCAGGAGGCAAAGGGTAGACATAGAACACTATCATGAGGTGGCAGCTACTTATGGAGACCCAGAAAAAGTTATGTGAAGCATTTCTGGCCAGTCTTAGGAAATAGCACAGTTGATGTGCTCCTGTCCTGTGATTAAAAAATGTATATTTTTAAATTTAATTTGTGGGTGTTGGACAAGTACAAGTATTAGAAAAATACAATGGTGAGGTAAAGTCCTCCTCATCCTACTTTCAAGGAACAGTGCTTCATGAAAGACAAGAGGGTGGATTCTTATGGTTTCCCAGGCCATGGCTGACTTTAAGAACAAATGGCAAGAGATAGCTGCATAGTGGTGCCCCAAGAGTAACAGAAAGATGTCAGGGGTAAAAGAACAATTAGTAGGTGTCATCTGTTATGCTAACTTCTTCAGTCTGGCTACATTTTTATCATCGCACAGCCTTTGAGGCAGTAGTAGTATGACAGAAGAAACAGGAATACTTGAAAGGAAAGTAACTTACCTGAGCATGTGCAGTCAGGAATTGGTGAAATCAGCTCTTCAATCCAGTTGTGCCAAAGCCTGAGCTCTCCACCTCTACATCACAGTGTCTTCTGAGATTTTCTAGTATTCCAACCATTCCTTCCTTCTTTATCCAGCACAAGTGTTTACCCAAGTGAACTAGAGTAGGTCCTGCTCTGTGGTACCAAAATGGGTCTTCTCAGCTCTGCTCTAGATGTAGTTTGCCCCTCAGAGTTCACCATTCCAGGCAGTGTGTTTGGCTGTCATTTTTCTCAAGATGTATAAGACCTGAAAAACAAAACTCTCCTTGCTAAGGATTTAAATAATTTTATCATAACCCTAATCAAGAACCAATGCATTTCTAATGTTAATGGTGATAGTAACAAAAATAGTGACAATGACAATTCTAATAGATAATGATTTTTTAAAATTACAGTTCTGCAGTGCAGTATGTGGTGTTTATTGAAAACTTATGATGTACCATTTTCAACTGTGAGTTTTTATATATAACAAATCCATCTTCAACCCAATTCTGAAGGCCTGCGCTAAGAGGAAGTAAGTGAGGCTCTCAGGGGTAAATAATAAATTCAGTGCGGGAGTCATGGAGAGTGATTTCTTCCTTAAATTTGTCCCCTTAGCTTCCACTTGTTTCACCTGAATCCTGGCTCTCTGCCTTATGCAGTCATGGTGGGTGTCTAGATGTTCTGCAAACCCTTCTGTGGTCAGGGGTGGGGCTTTTCAGAGGTGGCTGGATCTAGGGTGTGTGATACCGGGATCAAGGTTGTGTTGCTGAGGATGGCTCATGGTGTGGTGCTAGGGTAAAGGCTGCCTCACCTGCCTGGGAGTGGCGCCTACTGTGCGTAACCTGGATGAAACAGGAGGGACAGAAAGAGAACTGCTGCTCATCACTTGCTGCTTGCTGCTTCTTGACTACTTAACCACTATACTGTCTTCTGCCTGCCATGAACTGTTTTCCCCTGACATGTCGCTCTGCCATGCTGCCTTTCCTTGGGGTTTGGGGACCATGGACTAAAAGTTCTACCTACTGTGAGTCAAAATAAACTTTTCCTCCTTTAACTCTAGGTGTTGGATATTTTGTCTCATCCACAAGAAAAGTGACTAAGACACTTGGTGTATTATTCACAGTTGATCCTCATGAAAAACTAAACTGAAACTTAAAATATATCGATAAGCTGTCTAGAAACAAACAGAGAGCAAGTGATAGAATTTGAATTCTAGGGCAACCCTTTCTGGTTTCTTTGAACTGAATTCTTTAATTTTTCATCACCATTTTACAAGAACTGGTTTATGGAGTAGGTTCCAGGACCTTTAACTGAGTGTCTTCTTGAAACCTTACATTGGTAGAAGAGAATCTTAAGAAATATTAAAAGAAGGAAGAAAGGAAGGAAGAGAAACAAAGGGATGGAGCTGAATGTTAAGAGTGGATCAGAAGTCTATGTGAGTAGCCACATACTGGATTACAACCTTCATTGTCCCTTTTTGTGTATTAGGCAGATTTTTTGATGGGGGTGTTTATGTGGCAGAAATTCAAATAACTAGCACGGGCAAAAGACAGAACATATTCTTAAAATGTACAGTTGTAGCATATACTAAAATATTAGCTTAAAAAACCTAAAAGTGAAGCACACATATAGGTGGCTTCAAAATAATTTAAGGTGAAAAACTGAATTATCTCTATCATTATCATTATCGTCATCATACTATGTTTTCGACCATGCCTATAGGACTTCTGTTTAAACAGAATCTCAAACAACTTCAGAGGTGATTTCACACCAAATAGTCATGGTTGGAACACAGAAAAACCTGTTAGCTGTGTGGAGACAATTCTACTATAAGAATGTGATGGATATACTTTTGTAGGCTACAGGAATGGAGAATTAATGTCTGGTGATGCATTAAAAGAAAGCATCACACATGGGGCCAGGGAGTTAGCTCAGTGGTTCTGGCACCTGTCTTGCAAGTGTAAGGACCTGGGTTCAATCCCCGGTAACCACATACTATCCTGGGTGTGGAGACTCATGCCCAGTAGCAATCAGCACCACATACCACAGTGCTGGGCATGGTGGCTCAAACCTGTAATCCCAGCACTTGGGAGGCAGAGGCAGGAGGATTGCTGTGATGTGAGCTGGAGGCTGAGTTCAGGGCCAGCCTCAACTACAAAGTGAGACCTTGTCTCAAAAAAAAAAAAAGCATCACACAAAATATAATACAGTAAGATGGATGGGATTTTGACAAGTGGAAGTATAAAACCAGGGTGCTGAGAGGGTGGGGACAGCAGCGGAAAAAGCCTAGATTAAGGTCTCAGATCATAATCAGGGAATTGCCAACTTCTGTTTGGTTGACTTGTAGTTTATAAATCATGATGTTAAGGTACATTACATAGGACAAGGAAATGAAAATACTATGATTGAGGGATTTCAGTGTATAGGTGAGAATTTGTATCTCTTTGACAATATTCACTCTTTCATTCACACATTCACTCATTTTTTTCATCACTGAATATTAACTGCACACCTGTTGACCACCAACTAAGTCTATAGGGATAGAGATCATCAAGGAACTCTTGCTATTGAAATGACAATAAGTGATCCTTCTTTGGGAGCACGACAGAGTGTTTCCATGCCAACAAGTGGAGGCTTTACTTGGTTCTGCTTTTCAGTGAGGAGACTGTAGTGTGGAGGAATCAAGTAAGCTCAGAATTTTGAGCAAGGGAATAAGACCAGTGTTTTCCCTCTTGAGCTGAGTGGGGTAGGGTGGGTAGAAAGTAATAACAATTTTGATAAGTACAAAATGATAGAATGAAAGGAGAACACAGGAGGACATTTTTTTAGAGGAGTTTGGTTGATATGCCACCCATGAAGCACAATGTAAGCTCCTAATGTCTTCTGTGGATTGTGGTGCCATTGTCACCCAACTGAGAAGACTAGAGAAAGATATTAGGATCCAGAGCAGAACAGAAGATCGAAGTGGAAAGAACCAGAATCCAGAAATGACCACGAAGCACAGACCCTCCACGTAGACCATGTTGCACTTTGCAGTAAGTCAGAAGTAAACTGTTACCGTATAAAACCTCTGAGATTTTGGAGTTCTTTGATAAGTCTGATTGGCTACTCTAGCTAAGAGATACGCTGTAAAATTTAAGGGAAAATGTTCTCCATAGATAGGAAAGCCTTGACTGTATTTAGAGACTAAGGGGAAGGAGCCATGGAAGATAAATTGGAAAACAAATGAGAAAGTGGCTAATCGTTAGAGCAGGTTCCCCGGGGAACAGAAGCAAGTGACCCGGAACAGGATCTTCTGCTCTTCTGTGCTTTGTGTCAAGAGATAGACAGAAGACGACTGGCCATTCTTGTTTTGGTGATTTTACTGCTAATGATTAACTAGGAAGAAAAAACAAAAAAAGAGAACAAGAATCACAAACATATGGAGGTAACAAAGCTTCGAGAATTTTTTCAAGTTATTACACACATGGTGTGTCGCAGGAAAAAAAAAATAATGGTCAGGCAAACAGGAGTTTAAATCCTGGCTTTGCTCTATTTCAGCTGTAAAAATCAAAACAACTTATCTGAGCCTATTCAGTCAGCTCAGCTGGAAGATGAGTAAACTGCTAAACACTTTGCCTGGATTATTTATTTTCGAAGACAAAATGAGATGTTACATAAATTGCACAAGAGATATTTGGAAAACCATAACAATAGCTCATATTTATTGAACACTTGTTCTTTGTCAGGCATCATTTTAAGTAAAATATAAACATTATATCATTTATTTCTTATAACACCACAATGAGTATCTTCTTAAAGGATCCCCAAGTTTATAGATAAGGACAGCCACACAAAAATCACTAGGTTATAGTGCTTGTCCTTAGGTAGAGTTATTATGGGTCAATAATTTTTGATATTTTCATTACTTTTTTAATTATATAAAATGAGCACATTTTATATTTGTAAGCAGAGTCTAGGAAAGATTTTATTTTAAAAACAATACCAATACATCCTTTGTCTCTTGTGGTTCTTGGATGTGACATTTGCCAAAGCCCAGCCCTTCTGAAGTTCCTTACAACGGCTCTGAGGGTTTCTCCAGGATATGTTTACGGCTTGCAGACCTGAGTGGAGAATGAGCAAGGCCGAAGCAGTGACTGCTCTGAGGTCTCTGAATCCCTAGTGTGGGTTGTACCCAGGTCAGTGTGACCCACACCTTTCTGTGCTGATCCAGTGACTTTTCACTGAATCACTCAGTGTTGGATCAAGGTGTTTACTTTCTCTCAGACTCACTTTACTGTAAAATGAATGCATTAATTTAATGTCACCTCTGTCCAAAGCGAGCTCTATGGTGAGGATTTCTAGATGAGTAGTTAGTCTGGGCTGTGATCCTCAGAAACACAGTAGGATGGCAGTGGAATAATACAAGGGACAGAAAAAAGGCAATAAAGTACATGAACAGTGTCTGCTCTTTCTGGGGAAATGGGCTCCAATGCCATTGGAGACTTTCTAGGAGTTTTATAGAATGCAGTTTGGAATTGCTCTTTTGGGGCAAGGAAGTTGGGGTATTTATTTGCCAGCTGATACTGCTGACGGGCAAGGGGTTACTGTGCATGGTGTCAACTGTTTGGGATCTCTCTCTGTCCAGGTTAGTGGGCCAGGATGCTCCAATGGGAAGAATACATTATATAGTCTAGAGATACAGTTCCCCTTGGTGTTCATAAAGATTGTTATCAAATAACCTCTGGGATGTGATGAGAAACAAAGCTGGACACCATTAGTATCTGCTGCAGTTGAGGGATGATCATTTGAAGATTCTGCAATTGGTACATCGTCAGTGCTAGTTACCACAATCAAAATAGCATTAGCAGTATTGTAATTAATGCACAATTCATATTAAAAATCCTGCTCTTGCAAACCAACTCCCTGAGTCACTTATTTACAAGGAAACCTTTGAGTTTCTTTTGGATCATTTTCCTTCCCTCTTCTAACCCTTATGGCTGCTTGGGCTAACCCTTAATTTTTAATTCTCTGGAAGAGAATAATTAAATGAGCATCATTTTTGCATATTGAATTTCCCATCTTTGAAATTTTTTGCTTTGTTTCAGGAAAATCCTCAAATTAACATTGTCCTCCATTGTTGCTTTATTTTTGTAAGACATGCCACTTATGGCTCTGGGGTCAGGAGATAGACATCTTCTTTGTATGAAGGTTCCCAAGGGGTGAACTACAGTCAAACTGTGTTACCCTGGAAGACTTTAAGCTCAATGGAGAACACATCCTGGGATGCAGGCAGGTTTCCAAGACAACTGGGGGTTTGATGGTTCATTGAAGGATGGCCAAAGCAGCTGTGTATGGGTACTTTGGAGGTCTCATACTCTTCTGCAAGAGCTTTTGGTTCAGGAAATATAAAACATATTTGCTCCAAACATTTTTCTCCTCCATTTTTAATCACATATATATGGCAAGGAAAATATTTCCCATCTGTTTTTTTTTAATTCATTTTTACTGATATTATACAAAGAAAATTTTGAAATTTTCAATAATTTCCTAGAATGGAAAGGAATAGTTGGTAAAGGCTTCTCATGACTGCAAATCAACAAAGCAGCCTCAGAGTTGACATGCAAATTGGTGACGTCATGGATTTCTTTGAGGAATGAGTCCAGCTCTCTCCATGGCAGATACAATGGGAAACACAAGGTTTAATTCTGTTCATCAAAGTAACTAGGCAAAGCAAAGAATATGGTAGGCAGAGGTGAAAGGACCTCAGATAGCAACAAGTCCAACCTCTCTTTATTTTACAGCTGAGGAAACTGAACCCCGGAGGGAATAAATTCTTTGCCTAATGACACATGGTTAATTAAAGGCAGATTCATGGCCATAAACTCAAGTCCCCAAAGGCTAGGAGCAGCATTGCATTGTTTGGTCTATTCTCTATGCTTAAAGCATCGAAGTACAGATTCAACATCAGACTTCAGATGTGAAACCACAAAGGGATTCAGGCTCATGGGCATTATGGATTTGAGGGCAAAGGGATTCACAGATTTTGGCAGGAGACTCCTCTCCACAAGAACCACCTGACATGGCAGGTTCAGATTGTAGATTAAGAACCTCCTGGGTGATAATGATATTGGGGATTTCCTTAACTTTTTTAAAATTTAATTTTTGTTGGTACATTATGAATACATATCATTATCGGATTTCCTTAACTTTTATGAACTTATGATTGTTAATCTGAGAAGTGGGTTAAAATAAGGTCCTACACACTATGTTGCTGGGAAAGTTAGATGAATGCTTAGATATTAGCACATCTGAAAGAGTGGCTACCACAGAGCGAATGCTCAAAAATGATTTTCCTTCATAGCCATGATTTCCTATCATAGCCATTATTGCTCAATAGGTTTACTTTATAAGCCAATATTTCCCTTACTCTGTTTTGTGGTTCACTACAGCCACAGGTTGTGCATTGATCTTATGAGATGTAAATAAATGCAAGAAACATATCTATGGTTTAATGCTTTTTGAAAATTTTATATACTCTATAATTTTCTTGAAGATTCTTGAAATAATTACTCCCTGAAAAGTATGTAAGAGACAAAGCTATTAAGTTTCCTTGGATGCAATATTATCAGACTAATGACATTTGTTTTTAAGGAACACACATTATGTAGTACTCTAGAGAATGCTATCTTATTGCATATCAGCTTTGGGAATGATGGTACAGGGGAGATAATGGGTAGGGTAGATGTATATCTCTTGTGTACACAAATCAAGTTACACCTCAAGAAGATATGCAAAGGTGAGACTGAAAAGGAGCCTTCAGTTTTGAAAGGTTTTCTCCTGGTTTCTGCATGAAGGAAGAAATGAGAAGCCAAAGGGCACTGATTATAGGCTGAAGAGAGGAAGCTTTTGAACACAAAGGGGTAAGAAAATGCTGAGGACTTTTCAGAGAGCAGAAATAATTAATCTTCACTCCTTTAGCAACGAGTAGTAGGGGGAAGAAGGGATGACTAGAGATTTGGGCATCTTTCTTTTCTTCCTCAGAGGCAGGAAAATCTTGGGTCTAATTTTACATTTACAAAACCCTAATGCAGGGCCTGACAGTAAGTAGGACTCGATAAATGTGCACTGAGTTGAGACCAGATGTAAGTGGATGTGAAAAGCCTTGATAGGGAATCTGGACATTATTTGGCAGGCAATAGGGAGCTGTTGAAGCTTGGTGCTCTGGAGAGTGACATATTCTGAAATGTACTTTAGTGAGATTGGTTTGGCAGCATTTGGGGGATGGAAACAATAAAAGAAAAACTGGGGTTTACGCACTCTTTGAAACAAGAAGCAAATGGACTTACAGGTGGTTGGAGGAAAGGGAACGCTGAGGAGAACACAGTTGTAGCTGAATAGTAGAAAACTTTTCAGTCATTAAGATCAAAAGAGAACAAATGGATGAGGATGCATCAATCGCTTGTGCAAAGCGAGAAGGTGTGAATTATAAGACTCAGAGACACTGATCCCTAGATACAGATGGTGATAATGTCGTAGGCAGACTAAAAGAAGAGAAAAGATGGTAAACAGTTTGAGTGGGTGAGAAAGATGAGCTGGGCTTTGACTTTGGACAAGGTTGGGCTCTGACAGAGTATCTAAGAGCATATAACTGGAAGGCTTCTCACAGTGTGTGATTGGAGTCTACATTAGGAGAAAAGATGACAATTTCAGATCTACTCATGTGCATCTGAAATCCTAAGCTCTTCGAGGATAGAAGAGGGTAGATTTAGAGGCTAGAGAGGGGAAAGGAAAGGACAAGGACATCACTTTCCAACACTGTCCACAGCTATGGCCTGATCCTGCTTGCTCCATTCCCACTCAGGAAAGAAAGCAGCTTCCCACAGGCACACTTCCGTCTAAGCCTGGAAAACCATGTAGAATGGAGGTAGAGTAGGATGTGATGAAGCTTGCTGGGAAGTAAGGATTAATTACAAGATCCACATGCATAAGCAGAGTAGTCCCTGAAGTCCTGAGTGTGGACTTCTCAGGAGAAATCCACCAGGTTTCCAGTAGGACAGCCTAGACCTAAGATAGGCTTAGATGTGGGATCACAGCATCGCCTCTTGGGACCCATGTGTAATTTTTAGTGAATTCCTCCATTTGGACAGTAGGAAGGACACATTGAAGCCATGAAGAGCTTGTGATCACAGCTTCTCTCATGCTTTGTCCAGGTTGGACTTTTATCTTGCTTTTCCCTCTTTTGCTTAGCTCTGCAGAGCCAGTTTCTCCCCTACGCTTCATTTTTACTTCTGAAATAAACCCAGTCATTGCTTTTTGATGCTTTTATTCAATTCTCTGAGAGGAAAAGTTGGAATCTATGCCAGAGGGAGAAGTGAGCAACCTGGAACCAGGTAACATAGCTGTCGAGTAACTGTGGAAGCAGACTGCCGGGCAACAGGGCTGATCCAGCTGCCCTTGAGGTAAAGTTTGTGTGTGTTCTTGCTACTTTGTCTGGAAGGGGCTCTACCCACTCACTGGCTTACTCACAGAACCTTATCTATTTTCCTTGTCAAAAATGCAGTCTCTGGTATAACCACTGTGGAAATCAGTGTGGAGATTCCACAAATTTAGGATTAGAGATTTCATTTGATCCTGCTATTTCCCTGTTGACTACATCCACAAAAGAATGAAAAGGATCATACCAGTGACATATGTGTGCTCATGTTTATCCTGCAGTTTGTGATAGCTAAATCTTGGGAAAAGCCCAAATGCTAATCAATTGGAGACTGGATAGAGATGATGTGGTAGTTTTTTAAAAATAACATGGAATAGTACTCAGCCATGAAGAATGATAAATTAGATACATTATATAATGCGAAGTTATAGCTGAATGGACTCTTCTTGAGGCCATACTCCTAAGTGAAATAAACAGGACATAAATGTGTAAGTATCATATCATTTCTCTAGTGTGAGAAACTGAAAGTATAAATGAGGCCCCAAATGTATGATAAGTATTGTAAAACAGGAAGAAAATGTTCAATATGGAAAGGGCAAAAGGGAAAGGCAGGGGAAAACAAAGAAAGGAAAGCAAAATGTAATGGTGAAGAGAAAAAAATAGAAACAGTGCTTATGTCTATATAGAGAGGGTTGATGAAAGAGCAAGGGGAGGGGAAGAAGTAAGAGTCAAGATACATCATGTACAGGTACAAATTCTCAGTGTTGAATATGATCATATCTTGTACTTAAAATGTACCAATAAACCCAAAAGAGGAAAAAATGTAGTCTCTGTCCATTCATCTGTTGATGAACATATAAGCTGAACAAAGAAAATGTGGTTATTGTATACAATGGAGTACTACTCAGCCATAAAGAAGGATAAACTTAGGATATTTTTAGATAAATGATACATTTTAAGACATCAGTTTTAAGCAAAACAAATCAGATATACAAGTTTAAATATGGAAGTGTTTCTCTTGTGTGTGAGAAACCCACTGTGTAAGTAAGGAACAAAACAGAGGATAATATTAAGAAATAGGAAGAACTTGTTCAAAGAGAATGGGGGAGGACAGGAAAAGAAAGAGATTTTTTTAAAGGGAATGGGTCAAAAGAATTAAGCTATGTTAAGTTAAGTACAGGCACACATTCTTCATGATGAATATGGTCACTATGTATGGCGAACATCTACTACAAAGATTTTTTAAAAAACCAAAACATTTTCAGTAATCAGATTGCTTGGATTTGAATCTCAATTCCAAGATGCTAATTTTTAATCTCTGGCTCCACTTGAGTGCAGACAGCAGGCTCTGTTTTCTAAAAGAGATCTTACCCATGTGTATCATCTGGCTTGATAAACTACAGCAGGATCGGGCACATAGACACGCCTTCGATCGCATCATGTTACTAGAAGCACCTCCTGCTCTCTGGACACTGAAGAAGTGTGGAAAGATCATTCAGGTGACACATTCCTGGCCAATAGCTTTCCACGGGGTCACTTTCAAAGTCTCTCTACATCCTTCAGCTCCCTACGTATCACAGCAAACCAAGACGTAAGACCTCTTGTTAATCATTTAATACACAAATAATAACATAAGGTCCGAGAAATAAACTCATGTTCCTGAAGTGAGATAGCAAGTCGGTGGCAAAGGCGGAACCACGTCCAGGTGTCCAGCCTCCCGAAGGCCATTTCTAAGAACGGTGTTAAATGATTTGATCCATGTTTACATATAACTTCAGCCCCAGATGCCTTTGCAGTCTGAAGTCTATTACATGCCCCAGACTCCAGTTTACTTTTTTCCAAAAAGATTCGTTCATGCATATCAGCTGTACATATTGTCTGGATTCGTTGTGATATTTCCGTGTATGTATGTAGCAAAGATCAAACTGTTTTCTTATCTATAAATGAAAGAAAGCTGTGTGTGTCAGAACTGTAAGAAGTGACGCGTCTGGCACAAGGGGGATTTGCTTCTCTCTTCTTGCGGTTATCGGGACAAACTCATGAGAGGCCTCCGCATCATAATTTCTGTTCACTTTTCCTCTCTCTGGATCTGGGAGTCTTCAGGACAATATCGTTTCCCTCCGGCCCGGAAAAGATGCTTGGGAAGCGGTGACTTCTCAGGACGAAGGAGAAACAACTTCCAGGTGTGCCCAGAGCATGCTTATTCAGATAACAAACATTTAGGGCAGCTCAGCCCAAGCCCGGGTGACAGCAGGGGCCTGAGCGGCAGGGAGCCCGCAGCAGGTTCATTAGGACGGCAGCCCCCTCGGAGGCCTGCGGGGAGCGGGGCTGGAGGCGAGCGGCGAAGACCAGCTGGCTCTCCAGCAACTAAGTCAACATCGCCCCAGATGTCTGCCCCGGGGTTGAGGCCATTAGCTCCAGTTTACCTGCTCACTTCATTTTTCAAAATTAGCCACAAAAGCCTCCCACGGAAACACAATGGGCAGAATTTCTCAGCGGGGGCAAAAAGAAAACAAAGCCTATCTTTCCGGGTACTTGTTTGGAGTTGCTGAATGGTCCGCAGAGCCCGCAGGCGAGGCGGGCAGGGCAGGCCGGTCTGATTGCTCCCACATGCAAGTCGGTGTGAGCCCCACCTTTCTCTCTTCTTCCTGACGCAGTCCAGCCAAGGCCAACAGCTGCCGCAATCCCGTCCCCAGCCTTGACTGGGCACTCCAGCCCTGAACCCAGAAAGGCATGGACATTTTTCTTTTTCTTTATTTTGGTCTTTTTTTTTTTTTTTTTCCTGGGGGATGATATTACACTCTAAGTTCCTGGGTTCGGTTTGCGAGTTGCTGGGAGACAGTATTAGCTTTCACCCACCTGATTTAATCTCTTCTCTCACTCCTGCCTTCTCCCACTGCTGCGGAGACAAGGCAGAGGGCAGAGGGGAGGGGTGAAGAGGTTAAATGCTTGTCTACTGTGACATCTTTTCATCAGGTCGCGCTGAGAGCTGGGCCAGACAGGAGCAGCCGGGGTGCTGGTGGGGTGGTGATGTGTTGTCTGTGTGTCTGGCGGCTGTCTGTTACGCCTCAGAGGGAGCTTAAAGGAGAGAAATGAGGAGAGGGAGTAAAGAAGGAGCAGTGGTGTAGACAGAGATGAACAGAAGGATAAAGACTGGAACCCAAAGCTGCACAGTAGGGGCTGTCAGGCGCAGTGTGCGATTTTGCTCGAGGAAACATCTCTCTAACTTACAAGTTGACCAGAAAATGTGTAGCACCTACTATGTGCTTAAAGGGCTACCTCGGATAAAAAAGAGTTAGAAGTACTGAGAAGAGGCAGCTCATTGCAAAACAGGTAAAGATAAAACCCCAGATGTGACTTGTTCTTTCTACGTTTAAGATGTGAGGAGCCCAGGAAATAAGAGAGGGATTGAGGAGCTGGCAAAATGAACACAGGGCATATGACTTAGTCAGTGTAGGGATTCCCGTCTGTCCTACTGTGAGGCACACACCTCAAGGACAGGGACTTCTGTCTGCTTCTTCTTTGTGATGTTTCTGAGCACAGAGAAAAGGTCCAAGTCAGAGTAGTGTCTCATACTCTCAATCCTTGGAGAAGCCAAAGGAAGTAGAGCTGAGCTTTTCAGTGCTTTCCAGCCCCGGGTGAGTATCCTTCTCAGGACAGGGGGTTGTGACTTATGTCAACTCAGGACCTCTGCTTGGAGTTTATGGCCATGCTCCTCCGTGTGGAAGATAGATGTTTTTCATAGTGAGGTTTTATTATCTCTTGATTTACTTCTTTATCTCCCAATGCCCAGAGCCCTTTCTTCCTGGATCTCCTTGGATCTGGAGCTCTCTCTGTTCAAGCCATTTCAGACAGTGTAGTAGATGGCTGTGCTCTCACCAAAGTCTTAGATTCTAAGATTTGGAAACTGGAAACACTGCATTCGAAGGGAAAAGAATCTGCCATGTGATCAAGACTGCCGGCATAAGAAACATGCTCTGTTATTATCCAGGAGCATCTCAAATCTGATCACAGGTGACTTTAAAAGAGAAATGCAGATATTTGGTAAATAACTGGAGGTCAAACAAAGATAGGGGGAGAAGTTTGAGTGCTGCAACCACAAGCCGAAGGAAGACAGACATAACCAGTTGGACCAGGCAAAGAGTAGAGTTTTCCCTGAAGCCTCTGGAAGTGGCATTGTTAGTTGATGCCCCAACTGGGACAGGGGAGTATAATGTCTGTGGGGCTGAGAGAAAACAGATTTATTTTTTTAATACATATAACTTGTCACAGTAGTGATAGAAAGCAATAGACATAGAAATGACTTAGGCCTTGAATTAGGACTTGAGACTTAGCCCAAGAAAAAAGATGAAACTGGGGACAAGGAGGAGTAGCAACAATAGCCCTCAGAGATAAACTAGGGAATCTTAGGCATTTACATCTTGCTCTTGTGAAGATCCAAGGTCAGGAGTGAGTTTCTGCTTTGTGGGAACCTCAAGGCTGGAGGCTCAATTGTCCTTCCCACGTGACTGTCAAGGTTGCCACATGTCAGATGGAAAAGCAGGAAAACTGCAAATGTAGTAGTTACACTTCCAACCTCCCGAGGGCATACATCACTTCTGCCAATAATCTGCTCATTGCAATTTGGTCATATTATACTGAGGGCTCTAAGCAAACTTATTTCTGATTGGAGAATCAAATACTAGCATCAATGCATCATTTAACTCAATTTATTTTAAATGATACATAAAAACATACAGGTTTTACATATCAATGGGGTAACATGATGGTTAGATACATGCATCTTGTCTTAGTCACTCCCTTGTCACTGGACACCATAACTAACACCTGCAATTGAGAAGAGAACAGGTTTTTTCAGATCCATCATTGCAGAAGTTTTAGACCGTAGCTGGTAGGCTCGAATGTAGAAATGGCACTGCAGAAGGGCCTGCTGGGGAGGAAAGCTGCTCATGGCATGGCAGCCAAGAAACAAGGAAAGAAGGGAGAAGCCGGGAGGGAGAAGTTTCCTTTAAGGTCATGTACTCAGTGACCCAGTCCCAGTCAGGCTCTGCCTTCTTACTGCCAGGTAGCTCTAGCACCACCTGCAGACCCGTGAGATTCTTGGGGAAGCTTCTAGACTCAAACAATAATGTGCTCAGTGTAATCCATTCCTGCACCCACCTTGTATGCAAAGGATTGGAAAAGTTTTTGATTGGATAGCCACAGATCAACAAAGGAGGAAAAAAAAAAAGGCTGCAAAGGCAAAGGGATTCAAATAAGTAGGTAATTTAATTCAAAAGTAAACTATATCACTTTCACATTTAAAATGATTCAAAATATTGTGAAGTAGAATACAGAATTCACATGAATTTTGAAGACAGAATAAAGTCCGTAAAGCAAACGTATTTGTGTTGTTCATGGTCAGAAACTCTTGTGATCCATCTGATAATGTTTCTGTCTGATTTGGGGCTCTCTGACGTGTGACGCCTCTCTGACTTGTGCTGCTAAGTAAATAAACACAGAATCCTGAACCAGCCAGGGTAGGATTCAAAGTCTAGCTCCTTTGCTTATTCTAGTGACCTGGAAATTATTGTATATCTAAGCCTTTGCCTCCTTGCATTTGGAAACAGGAGAGCTGGTGTAGTGTCCCCAGTCTGCAGGATACAAAGGCAAAATAAAGAAAAGAAAATGGCCTCACGTATTTATTTCTGTACTTTGTAAGATTGGATGAGCCAAACTCACACGTAGTTCATGAAATGTCTTAAAACAACTAACAGAAGTACAGTCTATCTGCCTGTTGTCTGTCTGCGTCTTGGCCCTTCTTTCCCACAAGAATGATTAAACAGAGCTGCCTGTAATTTGATGAGAGCCACCTAGGGGTGTACTGGGGGATAGTTTGTGGTGCCTAAAAGAAATGAGATCATAACTTCAGTATGTGAGAATTAACTCAGGACCATGATGGCCTAAAGGTCATTAATCATAATGTTGAGCATCTCATCTCTTGGCCATTTTCTCTATTTGATTGACCAGGGGAAATTATGATGTAAGAAAATAATTACAATGTAAAGAAAAATGTTCCCCATGGGACAGATAGTCTATCATTGTAGATAGGTGGGTAAGCTGATACCTGTGCATATCACTACTCAAAATGGGTATGCCCTCCCCAAGAGGATGCCTCCCATGGGGAGAAGAACCAGAAATCTGCTAAAAATCTCTATGGGAAAAATCCACTCAGCCAATCATGCTGTACCACCCACACATGTACTAAGTAATTTAACTCCAATGATGGAAGATAATATGACAATCAAGAAACTTCTTCACAATAAAATTACGTTTAATATGATCAAAGGTGCAATGATATAATGGGAAAGCCAATGGGAATATGATATGAAAAGAATAGCCATACTTGTAAAAGGAGTAGTACTTCTTGTAAAAGGAGTAGTGCTTGCAGCAAAGGAGTTAGAAAATGGGTATTTATAAAATGCATCATGACCACATTAAACTCCATAACAGACATAGCTGAAGAGAAAATCTGTGAACTGGAAAACTGATCTGAGTGAAGCACGAAAATTTAAGACAGTTGTGGGTTGGCATAAAGTGCACTTGCAAAATATGGCCAGTACTGGTGACAGAGCAATCCACTGAGGAGCGTCAAGGGCTGCACTGAGCATAACATCAATCCTGGGACCATGAGTGAGGCCTGGAGGTTTGTTTATTTATTCTTGCATAGCAGTGGATTCTCAGCCCCAAACCTCTGCACCCACAGCCTTTCTTTTATTCCATGAGGTCTCTCTACCATTATTTTGACTGTCGCATTACTAAGAGAAGCCAAGATTAAAATTGTTTATTCACTATAGTTTTCTTTAAATATACATCTTCAAATTATTTGAACACAGAATAACAGTAACAATAGTATTATATTTTACATGCCATCTGATCAGTGCTTTTTAATGATAGACTTAACATAAAAGATTTAAGATTGAGTCACAAATCCATGAAAATGAGATCTATAACCACAATGGAAACTCCATAAATCCTTCTGTCACGCCTAAAGCTAGTGAGGTTCCCCAGAGGGTTCCAGGCGGATAGGAAAAGAGGACGAAGTAAGTAAGTTCTTTCCAGGAGCAGATTCAGAAAAAAAGAAAAGCTACAACACCAGTTTCCTCATGCTCAGCTTTTCCTTGTACACAATAGCGTTAATATGTGTGGAACATTCAGAGCTACCAAGGCTGCAACCAGACACTTGCTGCTGAAAGATCTCATGAGTGTCTCATCCCCACCACCTCCTCTCACGGTTGCTATTTTGAGTCCTCTTTTTGCCCTATTTGCCTTCATGCCTCAGAAGGCAGAGAAATCATAGCCAAAGCTCGAGTTGACAAATGATAATAAAACCTAAGAACTCCCAGGCAGGATTTGAGTTTGACCTCAGAGCTGGTGGTCAAGTTGAAGATATATTTTTAATGTAAATATTCCTAGTAACATGAGCCTGAGATTCATGTTAGCAAAGCTTCTGAGGGGCCTTTTCTCACTCTGTGTTACACGAATATATTTCTCCTTCTCGGAGACTTTTTTTTTCTGTTTAGGTACAAATTTTGTTTTATGGCCCTAAAGCAGTTAGCCACCTGATGACTTTTCCAAAGCTAGGGCTGAAATATCACATAGCTGATTCCAAAAACTGTGTTGAAGTCCTTAGAAACCAACTTCTCTGATAGAGGTCTGTAGACACTTGGTTCAAAACTGTTGTTCAAAATGGAGCAGGAAAATCCCGCAGATTTATGGACAATGCATTCTAACATGAACTTGAGGCAGATAAAACATGCAAGAAAGAGTGTTAGGACTATGCACATGAGGATGAATAATCCTATGATCAAAGAACTGAATACTCTAAACTTAAGAGTGGTACAGTTGTTTTAAATCGTGATGTGAGCTTCCGATGGCTAATTTGTTTTTTTTAAGACAGGGTCTTGCTTGGTAGTTCAGGCTGGCCCTAAACTCAGCCTCAGACTCACATCACAGCAATCCTCCTGCCTTTGCCTCCCTAGTGCTGGGATTACAGGCCTGAACCAACACGCTCAGCACTGTGGTATGTGGTTGTATGTGGTTACTAGGGGTCAAACTCAGGCCCTTGCACTTGCAAGACAGGTGCTGGCACCAGTGAGATAAATCCTCAGCCCCCAGTGGCCAGTTTTAGAAGAAAAGTCTATCCCAAAGAAGGACCCAGAGTGATTCTTAGGAAGAAATAACACACTTCTTTTCACTTCATGTTCTTCGCCAGAGGTTGAGTTGAAATACCCTATGTGAGACTTCATAGGTTCAGTGGAACGTGCTCTCCACAGCAACATGATAATCCAATACTTCCTATTTTTAAATGGTTGTTTGATAAAGACAGCTTTGATGTTTGATTTAAGGACCTTGAGTACACAACAGGTACTTAGTAGATACCTACCAAGATGATAAGTGAATGAAGAAGGTCGAGAAGTGTCTATTTTATTGAATGGAATGGTGGTCTCTCTCAGCACTGATGAGTGACTATTTCCTGTAGTAATGAGAATTAAAGCCACATTTGATATATTCAGAGAAGGGAGTCCAGTTTTTGGAAGGAATATTGTTTCAATCATTCCTCAGCAAATGTTGCTATAGGAAAAAAGAAAGACAGAAAAAATAGGGGGAAGTAAAACAAAAGATTTCTTCAGAAAGGAGAGATTTACATAAATGAGACCCTGGAAGTACCTACGTCAGCGTGTGCAAAGTTATTGATAAAGTAGAAATGACAGCGTCAATGCACAAGTGAAAAAAACGAATGTGGATAGAAACAAGAGACCCCTTAGGGTTTCCTTTAAGCTGGTGTTGGCAGCATTCTTTCCTTGGCATGGTTTCCTGTGTATATGAGTAGATAGTAGTAGGACTTTTTGGACATGTGTTGTACCAGGCTCCGTTCAGAGATGCAACAAGGGTAATGAGGGGAAAGGCAGCTAACAGTTACTTCCCTACCTTCCTTCCAATGCACCATTTTCTACCCCTGCGTTAGAGTCCAACAACTTACACTGACCATTTTCTTCTTTGACTAAAAATAAATCATAACAGTATCTCAGTGAAAATAAGTTCAAAGGGACACTTCCCTCCTTTTGGCTTGGCTTTGTCCATTCTTCTTTAATTGCTACAAGCCAATAATGTCAAGATACCAGGACTGAATAGCTTCTCGGGGAGGCCATCATTCTAAACTATCCTTCACAGGATATTGTTTCTTTTATGCTTTGGGTCATATGCGTAAGAAAAACTGTATAGCAAATGTGCCTTATTATAAAAAAGAGACATCTCAACATCTCTATAGGAATAAAGCAAGAGATTAGGCTCAATTACTTCTTTACTCTCTCAGATCCTATAAATATGGCCATGCAGTTAGGAGATTTATACTGTTTGAAAGAGTAAAACATGTTTGAATACAGACAAAACTGGTGTTTAGATAAATGCAAAGTGGGTCCTGAAAAATGTATTTATTTTTCTGTACATGCATATAAAGACACACACATGGAAGAACAATTTATTAATTTCCCGAAACAGTGTTATTTTTACTAGAGTAACAATAAACAAAGGTTTAAGGGTGATTTATGGCGTTAGTACCAATTCGGTGTTTTATACCATGTAAACTATTGCGAATATCCAAGTTTCAAATCTCAAGCTCTCCTGGGTAACAGGAGGAATGAAATTCTTCACGTTTGGGCTCAGTAGTTTTGTGCAAAAGTAGAGTATTTACAAAGATACCACATTTGTATAAATTCTTTCTTAAGCTCCACTGGTGGGTCTCTCTGCTTCAGGGTTAGATTTATGGGTGATTTTCTTGCCATCCTCAGAGCAGGACTGGAAGAAGTAAATGGAGAAAGCTGCACTCCAAGTAAGAGCCTCAGTC
>PVIR01005322.1:0-44234 GCA_004026965.1 Petromus typicus
TTTTTTTTCCCTCAAGCAGTTACTATACTTTATTATCTTTCATAAAAATAGAATTTGTTTTTTCTTGCCTGCCCCCTTTTATATCGGTAGAGTCTCCTTTATGAATTTTCATTCCCCATAGGTTTTCTTACTGCCCTAGTCCTTTACTTCAAACTCAACGCTATACAAACCAAATTTGCAATACACAAAGTTATCTCTAAGGACTCTACATAAAACAATTTTCAAGAGCTTTAAACTCAGAGTGACATTTAAGGATAGAAACAGCAAGATAAAAAGATAAGTTTCTCACAAATGAATTCTTCACATCTGCATTTCTAAAGTCTGGTAGAAAACAGCTGCTTCAATCTTTCTGCATGGCAAAGTAGAAGCCCTACAGCCAGAAGAATTTACTAGAAACTTTTCCAAGCTTCTCTGAGCTGCAAAATACTTTCCTTTTCTCTAATGGTGAACCTGCCAGTAAAACCACTTTCACTCATGACTTACATATTCATGGTGACAGCCCTTACTTTCCAACTGTAGCAGATGCCACTGCAGGGAATGTTAATGGGATGGGTGGTAAAAGTTATATTCACTCACATTATTGAAAATACTGGTGGGACCAGAGTGCCACAGAGACTCCACCGCATGTGAAAAGGAGACACAGTCATTATTAGGTTAAAATATTGTATGAAGCATATCAAGGAAGAAGACTAAGAGGGGTCACAACAACCAAGGATGAGAAGGATAAATCATCTGTGGTTCTCTCCCAGTAACGGTGGTGGATTTAAAAGAGCACAGAGCTGTGTTTGCTCTTGAGCTTCGAATTGAGCTAATTGTCTTTCAGAGAGTTAGAAGACAAGCCAGATAAGGAACTATGAGAACAAGAACGGAGGAGGGGGTGATGTGTTGGAGATTATGACGTGGTGAAGGAGATGGACATTATAAAGGAATAAAGATTGTTTATGGGCTTAAAGACTTAAAGGAAGAAATTTCCTCAAAATATCTAACCAATATTTCCTACTATGTAATATGCACTTAAGTTGTTGATTTATTTTTTAAATAAATAGTTAGAGAGTGCTCTCTATGTACCAGGCAGTATTCTTGGTGCTGTAAAGAAAATGTGCATACAGACTGAAGACAGGGTAAATAAGTAATATATGGATGGTGTTAAGTTCTACAGAAAAAAAAAAAAACTGAGCAGATAAAGGCACAAGGACTTTTTGGAAAGATGCCATGCAAACAAACACCTGAAAGTCCTGAATTTAGACTGATAAATATCTTATGGAGAGGTACCCAAGACAGGGAGAACAGCCAGTACAAAGGATGTGTTTCAAAGTCAGAGACCACAGAATTTGTTGATAAACTGTGCAGGAAGAGTAAAAGAAAGGGAACAATTAAGGAGGATTCAAGTTTCATATATAATTTTGGAGAGCCAAAGCATAAGGATAGTGCAATAACTAAGCATGTGTACTTTACCCAGGGCTCAGATGCTGGTGGACTTAATCACTTCTTTGGCATGCAATGTGGCCCACAGCACAAATGTTTTCAGCTCTTTACCTGAAGATACTAACATACAGATGTGACCTCTTGACAGTTGTCTGGAATGTGGTTGCTTTTGGTTTGTTTTGCTTTGTTTTACTTAGTACAGTCCTTGGTGACAGCTTAGACTTTGGGTCTGTTTCACTCTCATTCTTTCTCATTTTCATTGAACTAGTTTTTGAGATAATAGTAGATTCATATGTAGATTTAAGAAATAACCCAAAAAACTCCTGCGTAATATTACTCACTTCTCTCAATAGTAGTGTCTTGCAAATGAACAACATTATAACCAAGATGTAGGCACTGGCACAATCCACAGAATATCCTGTTGCCACCAAAATTCCTCTGTATAACTGCTCCGACTTCTATCTGCTTTTCACCCTGAACCTTTGACAAACATAGCAGTTTATATTACACTTAGGACACTGTTATCACTTTGCTATAGATTGGATCAAAACTGCTCTCTCAAAAGATTCATTTGTTCAGAGGTGTTTTGTTTTCTTCGAAAAAGAAGGTGATTAGATCGTGGATTTTAACCTCATTAACAAATCAATCCATTGGCATGTTTACAGCTGCGTATCATGTTAGGAGAGAAGACCTCGTTGGAGGAGGTGGTTCCCAGGAGTGTGTCTGTGGGTGTGTGGGGGTAAGTCACTAACTTTTACAGGCTGGGCTTGAACCTGCAGTCCTCTTGCCTCGGCGTCTTGGAGTGCTGAGATTATAGGTTTGGAAAGGATGTGTTCTCATCGCAGCACCTTCTTTTCTTTCTGGTCCTTCTTTTCTTCCTGCTTTGTGGCTGCCAGGGAGCTGTGCTACTTTTTTCTGCCATACTTTTTAGCTATGCTGTTTTTGCCTTGAAGCCAGCTGACCACGTACCAAAACCTCCAAAGCAGAGAACTAAAATAAAACTCTCCCTCCATTAATTTTGAATGTCAGGTGTTTTGTCATAGTGATAGAAAGGTGACTGATACATCCTTTAAAAGAAAAATGCTGTTTGTGTTTAGAGAACTATTTAGGATGGAGGAAAAGCAAAAAAAAAAAAAAGCCACGTAATATACGAAAAAAAGTAATACCATATTTATCATAAAGAACAGATAACTCAGAACAATAAATGTAGTTGTTTTTAAGATTTGGAGGCTTTTCAAATGTCTCAGATTTCTGTATACTATATATATACATTTTAAAGAAGAGAATGAATGTTAGGGAGAATATTTCAAATTAGGATAACTATTAGTAATAACGGAGACAAATTCTCCTGGTTCAAGTAAAGAGAATTAAGCATCCCTAGGTAATAATTCAAGAATATTATGTAATGTTCTATTTATTCTTCATTGGCTTCTTTTCTTATTATTTTAATTGAAAACTGATTTTCTTATGATATTTTAAACCTAGATATTGTTAGAAGGAATAATACAGAAATATATCATGTATATTTTACTGACTTTCTTCCAGGGCAACATTTTACAAAATTAAAATAACTGAGACACTCACTAAAATCCAATAATCCTACCAAGATTTTCCATGGTTTATTTATATTCATGGTGTGTATGTAAATTAAAATTAAAATTAATTCTGCACAACTTAATCACATCTGAGTTTTTGAATCCACGTGATAGTCAAGATCTAAGCAGTTCCAACATGACTTGCACCTGCTAGGTTGTAACTGTGACCTGCTCTTTGCCCTCTTTCTGCCCAGTCTCCAGCCCCTCGGAGTGATTGATCTGCCTTCCTCTTTGTCATCTTGAGAATGTTACATAGAAAGAATCTGCATGATGTACCCTTTGGGATTTTACTTTTTGTCACACAGTATAATTCTCACACAATCTAAATTCTTGCTTATGTTGGTAGTTTGATTCTTTCAGTGCTAAATCCCATCCAGTGGAGTAGATCCCATAGTACATATTTCTCACATTTGTTAAATCAGTCAATAGTTGAAGAAAACTCAGCTGATTCCAGGTTTTTGCTCTTGAAATGCTATGAATATTCACATAAGATTTTGTGTGAACATAAATTTTCCCTTTCTCTGGAAATTTCTCCGGTCCTGCACCTGTTGAGTCACATGCTGGTTGTATGTTTAGTTTTTAGGAGACTGGCCAACTGTTTCCCCAAGTGTCTGGAGCGCTTTGTTCCCAGCTCCTCTTTTTTAACGTTATGGTTTAGCTTCTGCTCATGGATTCTAACTGGACTAACTGAAGCCCAGTGTGGGGAAGATTTTAGAAACCTTGCTGAGATGCAAAAAATATAGCACGGGCTGTAATAATCTGGAGAAGAGAAAAATCTGTTTAACTAAACCTCTCTATATAATAAGGTTATAAAAGAGGCTGCATAATGACAGAGTACAGTTCTTTTGGATTTTCAGAGATATCTTTGTTAAAATTCCACATGAACCAGTGTTACTTAAATCAAAGCCACAGGGAATGAGGAAGAAATAGAAAGAGTCAAAGATCTAATTCACTGCCAGTTGAGCAGCCCACTTGATGCGTGAATTCTTGTGTACTCAAACAGCTGCCCAGATCTCATGCCCCGAGACTTGCTAGAAACTCCCTTGAGATCCGTGGCTTTCCCACGTCTGCTTTGATGTCCTGGAACTGTCTGTGCAAACAGGACGTGATGGGCACTGAGGGGAACACAGAACAAAAGTATGAAACTTTCCTTATGTCCCTTCAGAAGGCACTTTGGAAACAAAGATTTTTTAATCATTGTTCTCAGCCTGGGACCAGTAAGCACATATGATTAATTTTAACATTGCCGGTTAGAGCTATCATTTTTGAATGTTTCCTCTGTGTTAGGAACAATGCTGGAGAAGTTATAAATATGATATGTATCCCTCAAATAAGCCTGTAAAAGAAGTATATTTCATCTCTAGTTGAAAATCATGGGAAGGGCCATCATGTGTCAATGACCTGCATTGTTAGAATAGCTCATAAACTTGATCTGAAAGACATTATGACTTTGCATACTGCCATTACCTGAAGACCCTCAGCTGCCACTTTCACCCGCACTTTATGATGTTGTCGATCCTACACAATTCATTAGACATTGGGGGGTGGGGTGATGGTAAAGGGAGAATTCCTTAGGGTTTCACAATATAATAATTGTAATTCTAGTGATAATATTATATGTCCTTTTATTGAGTTCCTTCCATGTGCCAGTTTCCTTGCTGAGAGTTTGACAAAGCTCTGGAGTAGGATGTGTTATCGTGGCTATGAAAGGAGCCACACAAATGAATGAGACAGGAAGGCGCATGCGTGTGAAGTGATTTTTTCATGATGTCACAAACCTAGAGGGGCAATTCTGGGATGTAAGCAGTGATCTATCTGGTTTCAAAATCCTCCATCTGTGTGTCTGCCTTTTTGTGTAAATACATGTCAGTGTGAAACACACACTCATTCCAGGTATTAGACATATTAAAGACTTGAATTTTTAATACTTTTACTGTTCATAAAACATAAAGTAGATGACAATACAGTCCTATCAGTATAGTTACAGTAAAATTTTGTTTATCACTGTATTGATTATGAGAAAGATTAGACTACTAAGCCTTTGAGAGGTGAGTATAGTCTAAAAAATTAACTTTTTTAATGGTACAAAGAAAACACTGCTATCTTCCTATAGTCATTTTGAGAGTTTCTTCTTTTTCTTATGCTTGACACAAAACTTTGGGTAGTTGTTTTCAACAGAAAAAGATGAGATCACATTAGATTCTGCAGAAATCCAGATCACCAGTAACTACTTGCAGAACTTGTATGCCAATAAAATAGAAAATTCATAAGAAACAGATTGATTCCTAGATACATGTGAATCACCAAGACTGAATCAAGAAGATAAAAATCCTGAATAATCCAGTATCAGTACATGAAATTGAAGAAGTAAAAACAAACAAACCCCAGACTACCAACTATGAAAAGCCCATATCCTGACAGATTGACAGACTCACTGCCAATTTCTCCAAGAACTTTAGAGAAGATCTAATGCCACTACTCCTCAAACTCCTTAATGAAATTGAAAATGAAGCAGTATTTCTAAAATCGTTCCTGGAAGCAAGCATTACCCAGATACCAAAAACAGAAAAGGCTTCCACCAAGAAAAAGATAACCATAGGTCAATATCTTTGTTGATAATAGATACAAAACTTCTCAGTTAGATACTTGCCAACAGAATGAAGGAAATCACCAAAAATATTACATACTGTGACCAAGTAGGATTCATCCCAGGGATGCAAGGAATGTAATACACAAATCAATAAACGTAATGCATCATATGAAAAGAACTTAGAATGAAATCATAATCATCTCAATAGATACAGAAAATGCATCAGAAAAATCCAAATCTATTCATAATAAAAACTCTAAAGAAAATTAGAGTAGAAGGTCTTTATCTCACTTTAATAGAAGCCATCTATGACAAACAACAGCCAATATCATCCTAAATGGAGAAAAGCCCAAAACATTCACTTTAAAATAAGGAGAAAAAATCCCATTATCACCAGTCTTGTTCAACACAGTTCTTGAAACATTAACCAGAACAATTAGATATGTCAAAGAACTAAAATGAATACGGATAGTAAGTGAAGCTAAATTATTATTATTTGTTGGTGACATGATTTTTTATGTAGAAGACCCTCAAAACTCTAGTGGACTCCTGAAATTAATAACCATATTTGATAGCACAGCAAGATACAAAGTCAATATTCAAAAATCAATAGCATTCCTGTATACCAATAACAAACTTACTGAGAAAGAAATTGAGGAAACAGTACTTTTCACAATAGTATCAAGAAAAACAAAAAACTTAGGAATTAATGGAGTTAAAGACCTCTACAATGAAAACTGTAATATTCTCAAAAAGTACATAAAGAGGATTATCAGAACACAGAAATTTAGCCTCTGTTCCTGGATATGCAGAACCAACATATTTGAGGGTTATCCCATCTTTGATAGATTTGATTACCTGTGCCCACATTGACAGGAAAGGAATTTTCTAGCATGCTTGGTTGAGAAGGATTCTGAGGTGATATCAACATTCATTGGGAAGAAAACACCACAATCAATTGTGCTTGTTTCTTAGGTGAACATTTCTGCGATCCCTCACTTGGACAAATAAAGGGCCTCAGAATTTCCTGGGAAACTGGATCATTACATTTGAAGGAATTATGTCCCCACACCCACCACAAATCAACATTATGTTTTCAGCAAAGTAATGGGAGATGACTTTCCATGTCCTTTCTCGTGTTAACATTTTCAAAGAGTATCCATGACATCACTTGACAGTTTTAATTTACATGAAGTCACATGGTGCTGGTTGGGATGTGAATGTATGTGATGCTTCGTAGATGTACTTTAACCTGGCAATTATCTGTCATTTATAACAGGGAAACAGCTCTATTTGGTGTGAGATCAATGGCCGTCACCACTGTAGCTTGCACTTACATCTTGATATAGTTTATAGACATTGATAGAAGCTTCTAGACAAAGGACCAAGCATTCAATAAATAGATATGGAATTACAAGCCAATTTAAATTGTATAGCAAGAAGAATAAGAAGGAAGCAGAAAATGGGGAAATATTAAGATGAAATTCTTGCATTGAATTTATGGCATCAAGGAAGTATGGAGCAGCCAAGGGTCCTTCTTTGTTTTATTGCCACGTCTTGGAGGAGGCCTGTGTAATTCACTTGCTTTCCTCCCCATGACTCAAGCTGACATCCCAGATTCATGGTAATGTAAGTTTACAGCACTCCAGACCAGCATATATTCTTTCTCTACTGTGTTTCTAGTCCCTTTTCCTCTCTGCTGCTTTCTCAGGAGCCCTGGATAAACCCTAGTAGGCCCTAGATGGAGGAGCACTGTCCAGATAACCAGTGTCACCAGTGCACCACCCCAACATGCATTGCCTGTGAATTTGTGCTAGCTAAACCTTCTGGTGGCCATTTTGCTAGGACCTTCAGGAAAATACAGTGAGCTTAAAAGAGTAGAAATGTGAAAGTCATGACTTTGCAAAATGAACTACGCTGATTTTTATCAATATAATCTTACACAAATAGTTTTTATTGTTTACAGATAAACATGTACCCACATGCTTACTCTAGTCAGATGCCATGTGACTTGATCTCTGGCTATTTTCTCTTAACCCTCCCAGGTAGCTACTGTTATTGTTTCTAATTTTCATTTGGGGTAATGAGTCTCAGGAAGCACAAGTAGTGTACAGTGACATGGATAGTACCTCATGTAAATCAAAGGCTGATACCAATGTTTGAATTGTTCTTGTCGCCATGTAGTACGGCTTCTTGCACAGACACAGCAGTTGACAACTTCCTGTTTACCTGGCTGATTGAACAGTCACTCCTGGTAGCTGGTTGCCTGGGGAGCGGTGTCGACAATGTGGAGCAAATGTTGAGAATTTAGTTTTATAACTTAGAAGAAATCTCTCCCGATGTCAGGGAGAGTGCCAGAGAAATGAGAGTGAGTTATCCTCCCTCCTTCTTCCAATCCTTTATCCTGGTCTTAAAACTGTTTGCTTGTAACTAATAAATGTTACTGGGTGAATAAATGTTCACCCAAAATACCGTTTTTGACATAAATAATGTAATGTCCAAACTACGCAACAACTACCTTAAATAAAACGTGTGAATGCTAGGTCTTCTTGGTAATAATTTGGAGAATATCAATAATGTTGTCAGTTTAACAACAGAACACAAGCTCTGCCCTTTTCATCTTTCTGGGGATATGAGAAAAAGAAAAACGCACCCCTTCATCCCAAGAAAGTTTTAATCCCCACCACTGTGTTGAGTTGCCTTAGGAGCCCTACCTTTAACTTCTGAAAGAAGTAAATGAATAGCCTCCTTACACTGTAAGGAAGGCTGTGTGGTGCAGCGAATAAGGATATTTGTGGTTTCAGAATTGTGTTAGGTGAATGTGAATCGCAGAGGAGGGACGTGGGCAGCCTGCCTTCCTTCTCTCAGTCTCTGCATGTTTTTGTGAACTGGAGATAATTGTACTCATTTCAGAAAGTGGTAGTGAGCGTGAAATAAAATAATGAACTGGTGTAAGTATGTTAAACAACCTGTTTCATGGAGGTGCAATCAGCAAAGAATGAGCTTATTTTTCTTTTTTAGCTTCAAGCATAAGTTTTTATTCCTTTCTCCCTCCACTGACCTCATTGGAGCCTAGGGCTGCAAGTGTGAAGTTGACACAAATACATAGTAAACGTTTAAATTAAAAATAAAAGATTTTGACATTAATCTCTGTTAAAATCAGCCCCTCTCTTTGAACACATTTATCCCATTGTTCTTGTCCTTTTCTGAAAGAGTTTTGGAGTTTCTCTTTCATGTTGATACAAGATATGATCAAAAACATGGTTACTGCTGGCCAAAAGTAGGCTCATAAAACATCACAGTGTATCCTTATCCACCTTATTTACTAGATCACTTACTAAGTGATTTCTGGCTGTCTCGCAAAGTCAAGATGACCCTAAAACATGAGAATTTTAAATTGATTCGAGAAACTAGGTAGCTGTAACAGTGCAACTAAAGACACTCATGAAAGAGGACTTCCAGAGTAGCTCTAGAAAGTACTAAGAACGATGAACGATTTCACAGTGAGAGAGGGGCCTTTGAGGTGGATTAATGGCAATATGTCTTCTACTGTAATAAAATTTGAAAATTTAAACATTTACTATGCTTTTCAATCACACCTCATAACTCAGTGATGAGAATCACTTCATTGTCATACACACTTTGTTCTGCTTTTCCCCCACAGAGGATCCAGAGAGATGATTGTGTGTATAGTTAGTCTGTCTAGGGAGTATTAGCAAAGAAACAGAGGAGAAACAAGTAAAAATCAATAAAACCTGGGTCCTGAGCAAGACTTTACTGTAAGCAACTGGGCTCCATCTCTCTGAAGTGGAATATTCCTTAGACCATGCTTGCTAGATGAAATCACAGAGAGTAGATGCTGTTGGCTCCACAGAGGGAGCTCCGTGAGTAATCCAAGACAGGTATCCCCTAATTAGCTCTGAGGGGCCCTTCTGTTGAGAGTTGTCTTGGGTTAAGCTTAGCCTTTCCTTCTGGTTACACATAACCAGTAAATGACTGAAGGATACAAGAGGCCATGCATTTGCCTCAGCCATGGGCAACTCATCTAAATAGTTTATGCTCCAGAGTCTTACTGCATCTTGGATCACGGCAAGGGGAGAGCTTGGCTCTCTTTTCTTCTCTATCTTCTTTCATTTCTTCTTTGAGAGATTCCCAGACTTCTCTATCACTACATGACATACTTCTAAATCTCTTTCTCGTTGTGTCTTTAGGGAACCTGATCTAAGGTAAGGCAGTTGTTCAGTAATGCTCATCTCCTCTTGCTTGAGGGTCTGGAGGTACAGACCAGCTGCTGAGCACAGCTTTTTTCTGCTGGGGGCTCTCTGCTCCCCTCATGGTATGACCATATTAGGAAGGTGTGTGCTGGATGGACTTCTTCGTAGGTGGGGCAAACGCCAGGCTCAGTGTGCAAGCTGGTACCATTGTGTCTCTGTGCTTTTTCTGGTGTGGATCTTGGCACCAGTGTGACTCCTGCCTTCAGAAAACTTCAGACAGGGAGATGCTTTTGGCTTCTTGCTCTTCATGTGCTCCCAAAGTTTACGAATCAACTGTCAAAACTTTCAGGAATTTTGCTGTTGAGTTCTGTGTTGGAGGTGAGAGGTGGGATGGGGAATACTGAGATTTTCTGCAGACCTTTGGTAGTCTGCTGGGTCATGGAAAACAGCATCCCTTTGTTACAATCAGCCTCCAACCCTAGCAAGAAAACATCCTTCTGTTGGTTTGTGGAACAGCCATTGAGCCAATGACCCCCTGACTCAGCTTCTCCTTAACTCCTCTATATGGGCTGGATAAGATGGTGAGGTGTGGGGTTAGAGGACCAGTTCAGCAACCTGACTTTGTGAGGAAAGGAATACCTATGACTTTTGTGATTTTAGTTGTTTTTTAGCAGTCTCAGAAAACATTTTGTTTAACGTTCTCTTGTGTATATTTATACTTACACAGTCTTAAATTGCAGCTGTTTGCTTAAGTATATTATCAGCTTTTGACATTGCTCTAATGATAGGACTTAGTATGTTGACTGAAAGACCAAAAGCTGGAGCATTAGGAGACCTGGGCCATCCTGGGCTCAACTCTGACCTCCTGAGAGTTATTTTACCTTCCATGACATTGTGTTCACACCCACTTTGGACAATAAAAGCTGATTTTCACATCTTTCAAATTGTTTAAGCTTAAAACAGAGGGAAATGTGAAAGACATCTGGAAGGCATAGGATAATGAAGTTCCAGGCAACAGTGACTAGAGCCACCTGATTTTAAGAACCCCTCCCCCAACCCCCGAACCAGTTTCCCCTTTTCCAAAGAGATCCCACGCCAGTCCTGCAGCTGTGTGGCTTGGGCCTGACTCATTTTTGACAAACAGGTGCTAAGCTACAAGATGACAAAGTGATAAATGTATGTAAATATTTCATATGTGAGTGAAGTCAATAGGGACAAGTGCAAAAGACACAGTTCCAAGGCTGGGAAACCAAGCCATGAATAACAGTCACAACAGGACATATCAGACGCTCAAACAAGCCTTGGGCTCTTATTTAAAAACTTGGAGAAAAGGAAGCCAGAAGAAGTTCCATTTTATCAAACTGTCCAAAAGAAGCACATTTGCTTGGAGAGAGAGGAAAAGAAAGGGGAGTGCAAGGGAGGGGAAGGCAAAGGAAGACAGATAAAGGGAGAGGAGAGGGAATATTAATGAGAGGAGGAGAGAACAGAGATGCGTTAGAGGCCCAAATGAGCCAGAAACAACATTCGGGGTGTCCACATTGATCTAGATGGCTTGGGGGGGGGTGCACAAACTGAAGCTTTGGAGACAGATGTCATGTGGTTTGGACATGCGCCTGCCCCGGCCAGGTGTTTGGAGTACCTTCTGTGTGAATCCTTTCCAAACAGCTGACGGTCCATATATGAATGCAGCCACTTAAATATAACATGGTGACAAGTTGAACTATTTCAGAAAATCAGAAAAGCTCTTCATTGTTAAAATTTTCAATGGCACAGAAAGGAAACAAGATACTGACTCTGCACATCTCCCAGCTTCAACATGATCACAATTTGGGAAAGACCAATCCATTGAAATACTCTAAAATTTTAAAAATTATGTTTTAAAGTGACTTCAAGTAAGTATATTATAGAATAATGTAGAAAATTATCATATAGAATGATTTCATGTAAGAATAAAAACACCCATAGACGCTAGTTAATATTTTATTTTCTTTCTATTATGGAATGTATGCCATCTCTCTCTGCCTCCCTCTCTCTTCCACCTAATATTTTCATTTTCTGACCAATTTGATGACAATTTATATCCATCATGGCTATTTTAAATATTTCAAAGGTATTTCCTTTGCATAAGGATATGCTTTTACATGACAAAGGTGCAATTCTCCATTTCATACCTTTCTATTGACCCAATTGTATCATATTTTAAGTTTACTAGCTTATTCAAAATTGTCTTTTTTAGAAGTTTCCCTTCACTGAGTGATCCAGTCTGAGGTATTGCTTTGAGTTGTCACAAGACTTTGCTTTCACAACTTTTGTTTCTTTACAATACTGACAATTTTAAAAATCCAGTTCTCCCCAGCCATTTGTTATCATAGAACACTCTTCAAGTAGGCTTTGTCCAGTGGTTTTTCATGATTAGATTCAGGTTATACTTTCTTGGCCAGAACACTGCATAGGTTACAGCCTCTCCCTCTCAGAGAATCACGTCTGGTTGTCAGATGCTCATCTGTCTCTACTTGGCAGTGTTAATTTTGTTCCCTTGGTCAAAGTGTCTTCTAATTTCTCCACTATGTAATTAGTGTTTTTCCTTGTAAGATATAAACAACCTAAGGAGGAGTCATATTAAGAACACACATATTCTGCTTCTCATCAAGTTTCCTGTTAGCTTCTATTCATAAATCTCATCGGATACAGTCTTTACTACAATGGCTGCAAATTTCTGATTCTCTAACTCAGAATTCCTGCTACATTTATTAGCTAGCACATGACAGCATGACATATCCTTACTGTAAGCAATGTCCCCCCTGTCAGTATGAGATAATGAATTCCTTGTATCTAAAAATGGTTCTTAATAGGGTACTGTAAATAAATATTTTGATGCAGAAATCATCCCATATTTGATTGATGGGAGGACCTTTAAGCTGGCTCTGCATCCTTTGTTGTGTTCCCATCAACTCTCTGAGCATTTAAATATAGCATACCGAGACATTCCAGGCCTGTCTTACAGTATTCATCTAAGACCTGGAAACAGCCATTTTTCTAAAGAGTTCTGGTTCTTTTCTATGGGAATAGCATGAAATACCAACCTTTTATGGGATAGATATTCTCGTTGCTACTGAAGTGTGACACAGCTAGAAGAAACATGGATATTTACAAACACATATTGATGTGATGAATTCACCCCAATGCCCATCGTTTCTAAACCATCCTGTAAGGAGCCTTGTTTTTCCTTATATATATATATTCTTTTTTTGGGGGGGGGTGGTTTTGAGACAGGGTCTCACTTTGTGGCTCAGGCTGGCCCTGAGCTCAGCCTCAAACTCACCTCACAGCAGTCCTCCTGCCTCTGCCTCCCGAGTGCTGGGATTATAGGCATGAGTCACCACGCCCAGCACTGTGGTATGTGGTACTGGTTGCTGCTGGGGTGAGTCTCCAAGCCCAGTACGGTATATGGTTACCGGGGAATTGAACCCGGGCCCTTGCGCTTGCAAGACAGGCGCCAGAACCACTGAGCTAACTCCCCGGCCCCTGCATATATATTCTTTTTCATTGAGAACCCTAGTATACAAATTTATTAAATTTCTCAATATATCCAAAATGGCTTTTGAAATTTGCTCACACCATTACAAAAACCAAGTTTATCAAACATAGTTCAAGTTTTACATACAGCATTTGCCTTTTCCCATGCCATGCTTCCTCAAAAAACTGTACCCTCAGATTTTTTCTACTTTCTTTCCTTCTGCCTTTTTGCTTTTCATTCTTTCATCTTTTCTTCTTTTTGCCTTCCATTCCACTTAAAGAAATTAATGAATTTATTTGAAATAAAACTGAATTCATATAGTTCAGTTTGCTTTTAGTTTCATTACTTTTATTTCCATTCTTGTTTATTTACTCATTAAAATGTAGAAGATTAATGGTTTCAAAGAGTTACAACTATATTAAAAGATATTTAGAAATGCTGCTTTCTTCTTTATTCCCTAGTCTTTTTCCTAGCCAATCACAAGGATATATATGCATAAAAGTACACCCAGGCATATAGTTGCCTATGAGGAAACAGAAGGGAGTAAGGTTAAAGGGAAATTAACTGATCTAACAGTGGGTCATATGATGACCTGGGCCCAGGGCCTGTGACAGTATTGTGCAGTGAACTGTGGGTACAACTGACATGTAATGTTAACTTTTTCCCAAGGCCATTAGGACATACAGCAGCATTTTCTAGTGTATATCCTGCAGAGTACCAGTCTCATGAGATGAGAGGAGGGAAAACATATTCCCATTCAAATAAATATGGATGTACAAATTTATTATTTTTCTCAACCCTATGATATGTCCAAACGTAATACATATTACATTTTTGACCTTCCTCTTTTAACTCTTTCTATCAAGAACCTATGTTGTCATACTTCATGTTGGAAGAATGTTTTCTGTAAATATCAGAACAGTCTTTAGGAGGACAAGTTTTGGGAATTATGAGTCCATTTATTGGTTCATCAAAAGTTTTTTGGAACACTTGCCTTTTGTGGTGGGTGCTGGTTTTAGTGCTATTGATAGACAGCTAGAAAACAAATGGAATTTCTCTCCTGTGGAAATTCTGTGTTATTAGGGCTGGGGGGAGAATGTGACAAACAGAGGTATCACAGGGCACAGTGCTATATCTACCTGGGAGTCATAAGTAAAGTCAGACATTTTCTTTCTTCTTTTGGGAATAATTCAAAATGGCGATACAAGAGCAAGTTAATGAAGAATTAAATGTTGCAACTAATGTAGATCCTAAGTATCAGGTTAACAGAGAATATACTAAGGGCCTTCTGCTACATTGGCATCTGTCTGAGCACAAGCCAAAAAATAAGGGGTATAAAATTTAAAAATGAGGGAAATTTTCTTGAATTTTAAATCACATCCCCATGTTGATAAAATATTTATGAGCTCTCCTTCAATTAATTAGAATAAACTATGTAACACTGCAGGAAACAAATTGAAAATTTAATAAAGTAAGTTCACTTCCAATTTCTCATGAAGAAAGAAGCTAATTATATTGAGTTCTGTAATTATAAATTTAATTAAAATATAATGCAAAATATTCCATAAAGTAAAAATAGTGCTGAGTAATAAAATGGGGTCTTTAAGACAATTTTCTCCTTAGATGAAAATTTACAATTTAAAATAAAGCCTTTAGTGTATCGCTTTCCAAAAATATTTTCATTTTTTAGGTATGAGTTAAACAAGCTTCTTATAAAGACTAGTTGATGTTTATTTACTGCTTTAAATTTATTTACCTCTGGTGTTGTGTATCCAATCACCACGCAGTTGCATTAGTTGTCTTCCATAAGAGTTCGTGTAGAGTCACGCTACTCTCTCCCCCTGTAAGTCGTCACTCAAAGCACATCCCCTTTGAGTCTGACATGGCCTAAACTTCCAGTGACTTTAAACTTGAAAGCTCAGGTGCTCTTAGAAGTACGCTCACATATCAGTGCCCTTCACCTGGCTGGCACAGAGATGCTTTGATTGCTTCAGGCAGACATCCAGGTGGAAGGAAATTTAGAGCCTCTCAGTTGAAATTAAGGAGGTGATGAAATGACCTTCTGGAGATGTTTGTAATAGTCATTTACTCTCCACATTTCTCAGGTGAATAGAGTTGACTAATAGTTTGCCTGGATGTTAGCCTTAAATTCTGAAGCCCTGTACAATGATCTGAGAAGTATAACGGGTGGAACTCTGAAGTACTTAATGTTAATTTTTTTCCAAATGTGGAGCCATTTACCACAATGAAAGTCATACCCATTTCTAAAGGCCTTTCACTCTACTCTTTAATTTGAAAGCTTCTCTGCTTTTACCCAAATCACAGAGGATTATGGAAAGGAAATGCCAAGCTTGAAAAACTCATACTTTTTCCACTCGACATCTCTTTATACTTTAGCATTCAAGGGAATCTTCACTTGCTTTTCATCTGAATGAATTCAACATGACTAAAAATATTCATTGAATGCATATTGTATATTATTATACTTGCTGTGGAAAAAACATCTCCGTGATTATTTGTTTAAAATCAGATTTCTAAACCACTAACTCAATCTGTATATTCAGATCCAGTGCACCTGGCATGGCTCTCAGGTATTTTGGTTCAATTAGCTTTAGAAATATTGACCTAGGTATTTACAGACTTTCAGAGTTTATTTAACCCTTAATTCATAGGATAATACCACTGTGGCCATTCATGTTGCTAAATGAAAGAACATGAACAATCATCATTATCTTTTGTTTCCCCTGGGGAAAAGACTTTTTTGATCCTCTTGCAGGAGTAAAAATGGTGACTGGGGTGTGGTGGGGTGCAAGGCCATGATTCTTTCAGCTGTAGTTTCTAGCATGGAGGTTAATTCTAATGCCTGTGGCCTTATGTGCCAATTCCTAGACATCTAACCATGAGCTTGCATTTTAAACTTCCTACCTACTCTTTGTAGAGAGGATTGGTGGCTTTGGGCTTGAATTTTTTTGTGCTTAATCTTGGACTCCTTCACCCTGCCTACCTTAAGATCTGCATAGATGGATGTTTTCATCTTTACACATGTTGAATTATACCTGATAAAAAATATTTGGAAGAGTAATTTTTGCTCAGTCTATACATTCAACCACCTCAGAAACACATTGATGAGAAGTCCAAGATCTAACACAGACGCCCCCAGGGAGGTGCTCTGCAGAGCTCCAGACTCACTTCTGTGGCACTCTTGATGGCAATGACCAGCTCCTCCTTCCGCTTCCCAGATCAGGTGCTCGTACGTGTACTGGCAAATTCCAAGTGGACCCTATCCATGAAAGGAATCCTGAAATTTCTGATTTCTCCTGTCCAGTGCAGAGGACATCACAGAAGGACACGGCAATAAAGTTGAAGTGGGAGCAGACAAGGGAGCATGCTGATTGTGATTATTGTCACTCTGCTATTCTTTGAATATAATTAGCTTCATTTTTTAGATAAGAAAATGGCCCTCTGGAGACATGACATGATTCATCAGGAAGTCTAATTTGTGGTTCTAGACTTAGACTCCAAGTTCAATACTACTTCTATGGACATTATTCGCAAGCTGGGCAATTATCAAAGGGAATCAAAGACCTGTTTTCCCAAATATCTTTTTTTAAAAATTATCTTTATTGGTACATTAAATATACACATCATGATTGCACTCCATAATGGGGATTTGTACCAGTATAAGACACAACTTAATTCTCATTTTTTCCCATAGCCCCACCCACCCTACCACCCCCCCCATATATATAAAATTTGTTTCCTTACTGTTTTGTTACAATCTCAACACTGTCCCCTTCCCAAATATCTTTTATCCCAAAGTCTAAATTTTTGTAATGATTCATTTGGGTTAAAATGTTGGATTTCTCTCTTAAATTGGTGAAATTATAGAGGGCAGTAGCTATAAAGACGTCTTAATTGTTGACTTAAAGGTTAAATTGGAGCATCATGTCAAAGAGATTCATTCTTTTGAGGTGGTTTCCCAGTAAGCAATGTAAGGGAAAGAGAGTGGACTGAGGGTTCAACCTGGGGTTCATGACTTGCTTTCTAAGGGACTTTAGACAAATTATAATCTTTCCTTATTTCTGATGGAATTGTAAATAGCATGGTGATATCTCCCTCTGATGTTTGATAGAAGATGAAATATGGTAAAATCAAGAGAGTGTAAAGAGGCACTTCTCATTTCTTTCTTCTCATTCTCTTTCTTCTCATTCCTTCACATTTCTACTAGAAATATTTGAGCTGTACCCAGCAGAGTTTTACCTGTTTTAAAATGTGGTGAGACATGCCTCATAACAAAAAATAAAAAGGGCTAGAGATAGAGTGAAGTGTGAAGTCCTTGGGTTCCATCTCTAGTATTAGAGAAAAAGGACTATAGGGTGGAAAGTGGGGACACAGGAAGTTGTTTTAAATAGATTAATCCATGCTGTCAAATTTGATATTTGATCTGAAACCTAAAGCATTAAATTATTTCCATAAATATATCTTTTATGAAAGTTATTGTGTGCCAAGCACTGCTCTAGGAACTGACATAAAGTACTGAGAAAAGTCAGCAATTGCCTTCTTAGGGAGGGATAAGGATAAACACATCTATAAGTAGGCAGCCACATGGAAAGCATGTGTCTGTAGTTTTGGAAAAAGTCAAAGATAGAAATCTAACTTTGGAACTGAAAGCATCTAGATGGTCTTTTTTCATGAAACTAAATGAGATTGTTAAGGTAGTGCTGGCCGAAGATGAGAGGTCCAAGGGGGTCTCTGAGGCTGCACAGTGCTTACAGTCAAGGCAGTTAAAGGGAAAGGATGGATCTGACAGGGGGGATGGTGAAGGGAAGAAGGTTCCACACACAGAAAGGTTGGTGTGTGTGTGGGTGGGGGGGTGGTCCTTGTTAAAATCACACAGCTCTACCCCTCTCTAGTTTCTGGTGCAATAGGTCACCTGTGGGACTTGAGAGCCTATATTTCCACAGGAATCTCGGGTGTTACAAATGCTACTGGGCCAGAGGGTGGTCTTTGGGTACCACTGCTCCTGGATATGGCTGTCCCTACTGCTGCTTTGATCTAAGGGAGTGCTCTGCCCTTCTGTCCATTTTATCCACTCTCTCATGATATAAATCTGGCTCTTTTTTTCCCCCCCTCTTTTTCTGGTGCTGGAGATCAAACTCAGGACTGTGTGGTCACCAGGCAGGCATTAGTGCCACTGAGCTAAGAAGTCCCTGGACTCCTTTATTTTCCATTATTGAAATCATCATTGGTACAGATTGGTAGAAAAGGAAATCTGTTTCTCACCATTGTCCTGTACATGTGGAGCAAAGGGCTTGGCATACAAAAGAATGAAAAATGTCAAAGAATGAACAGAAGAAAGAAATAGAGACAGATAAAAAGAAATTCCAAAAATAAGTATTGGTCTGTACAAGTTCTGACATGCTTGATGTCTCTTTGGGGTTGTTTATAATTTTTTTAAAGGTTTTTTGAGACAGGGTCTCACTTTGTAGTTCAGGCTGGCCCTGAGATCAGCCTCCAAGTCACATCACAGCAATCCTCCTGCCTCTGTCTTCTGAGTGCTGGGATTACAAGCGTGAGCCAGCGCGCCCAGCACTGTGGTGTGTGGTACTGGTTGCTGCTGGGCGTGAGTCTCCAGGCCCAGTATTGTTATGTGGTAACTGAGGATCCTACCCGGGTCCTTGCACTTGCAAAACAGGTGCCGGAACCACTGAGCTAAATCCCCGGCCCTGTTTATAATTTTTTTTTTAATGTTACACTTTACCCAGTGGCAATTCAAAACAGTAAGATTGAATCAACCTACCAGAAACACGGAGGGATCTGAGTGGCTTGTTCATATTTTAAAATTCATGGTAATCAATTCAGAGATCCCCTAATGTGGCTACTGTGTGGTGTTTCAAATAAGACCTTTGAGAGAAGAATAAGAACTTGAATAAGAACTTTGAAAGAAAACGTTGCTTAGAAAGCCACAGATTATTTTGTCATTAATTATTTCTATCTAGGCTCCCAGCGGAAACCTCTCAGATTGAGGAAATGTCAGTAAAAGGAACCATTGGTCTTCAGTGCACTAATTAGCCTATAAACAAACCCATTTGTAACAGGCTTCCTTTGCTCACTGAGGCTTCCCAGGAGTATTTATTTAAGTTCCCTAGTGTGGAAGAATTTACCTCTTTTAAAAAAAAGGTCACCTGTTTCCTGGTAAAGTTTTTTTCAGAGTGTTAAATGGAAACATCTCTGCTGGGTATTCATCATTTGGCAATGACCATTTCATCACTTAGAAGCCATGAATAAAAGATATTACTCTTAGTCATTAGCAACTCAGTCAGGAAAAGAGAAAAACTGGACATTGAAGAACATTTTACTTTTTTTTTTTTGTCATTTCAGACTAAATGACACTCTTAAAGGGTGGCTAGTCAAAAAGGCAGAATCTATTAGTAACGTGAAAATAAGTGTGAAGGAATGTCAAAACCCAAAGGAATCTTAAAGTTGCATTTATCAGGCATGTCACATCATTGCTACTGGTAATAAAAGCATTTTTGTTTTATGTTGTGCTGTCTACTGAGAATCATTTTTTTGTACCACAGTAAGAAGCGATATTGCAACATTCATTGCATTTTAAAAATAGAAAATAGCCTAAAAAGGCTGGACATTGATGTTCATTATTTTAGAGCTCATTTAAATCCTGATGCATGCATAGACATTTTCTGGGTTATGTTTCTTTTTGTAAAGTTCCAAAGTTCAATAGAAATTTGATTTCAGAAGCATTTCCTTATATGCATTGTATGGATTTTATTGGGCCATCAGAACTACATGTTTAGGCTTTAATGACAATTGTTGTATAAAGTCAATTCATGCTCTTCCAGTTACTCAGCGGCTGGTCCTGTTGCGTTGCTGTAATTACAGAAAGAGGGAGGTGTCATTTTTCAAGTTCAATAAAACTTAATGAGAACACAAAATTTCACTCTTGTTTTTGTCCCCTCAAGGTCTTGAAAGCACTGGTCCAATGAGACAAGACTCAATCTAGGAAGTAAAAGAGAGACAAAGACTGAGGTGTGGTTAAAGTGAATTGCCACATTCATCTGGGCCTTGAGTTGTGCATGGCAGCATTCAGAAATGAAACACCATCCTGTGTGATTGTGTCATGTAGCATCTGCCTCACAGATAAATTAAAGATAGAGTGAATCCAAAGTAACAGCTCTTTCAGCTACAGTTACAAAACTTCTCACAAGAATTAACTGTGCATTGATACTTTCCTCCTTTGAAGGACAGTTAGGGCAACACTTGAATTCCTTGAGACAGTGGGGAATTTATACTTCAACTACAATGAAGCTCTAAAGGGTTTAATTCTGCCCCTTGTATTCTGATAAGTAGAGTAGAAGAGAGATGGCATAATGTGATTTACATTTTTGAGGTAGTGAGGAATCTGCACCTTTGACCAGGGTTGGGACCATCCCTCAAGCTAGGGCCATATTACCCAAAGCGTGGAGCACATGTCAGTGGACAAAAGGTAAGCTGATCTGAAGAGGTGCATTTTATTTTAGTGGTTTGGGATTCATGTTTTTATAATTGATTTTATTGGTACATTTTATACATACATTATGGTCACATTTAACATTGAGAAATTATGTATGTAGTGACCCATTTTAATTTTCATTTCCCCCTTTCCCAGCCCTCCCTATAGTCCCCACCCCTTATATACATAAGCTTTGCTTTCTTTTTTAACTATCAATTTTTTTCTTTCCTGTTTCTTTACTGACCCACCCTTTCCCTTTTTTTTTTTTTTGCATATTTTTTCTATTTAACAATACCTATCATACATTTTGGCCTTCATTTATACCTACAGTTTTTCACACTAGAGGAAAGATACAACACATATCTGTCTTATTTATTTCACTTATGAATATGTTTTTGAGGTACATCCCTGAGTATAAAGGGCTCAAACTTATTATTCTTTATGGATGAATAATATTCCATTTCATGGAAAAACTACATCTTTATCTGGTGCCCTCTTGATGAGCATTTGGGCTATTTCCCAGATTTAGCTATCACAAACTGAGCTGCTATAAACATGGGTACACATATATTACTGTGGTATGAATCTTTTAATGATTTCATGTATATACCTAGCAGGGGAATAGCAGGGTCCAATGGGACCTGTAGTACTGTTTTTTTTTTTTTTTAGGTTTTTTGAGACAGGGTCTCGCTTTGTGGTTCAGGCTGGCCCTGAGCTCAGCCTCAAACTCACATCACAATCCTCCTGCCTCCGCCTCCCGAGTGCTGGGATTACAGGCGTGAGCCACCACGCCCGGCACTGTGGATGTGGTACTGGGTGCTGCTGGGTGTGGGTCTCCACACCCGGTATTGTTATGTGGTTACCGGGGAATCGAACCCAGGTCCTTGCGCTTGCAAGACAGGCGCCGGAACCACTGAGCTAACTCCCCGGCCCCCTGTAGTACTGTTTTTTAAAGGAATCTTCACACTGATCTACATAGTGACTGCATTAGTCTATATTCCCACCAATGGTGAAGGGTTCTTTTATCCCACAACCTTGCCAACATTTGTTGCTGATTGATTTTGTGATAACAGCCATTCTTTGTGGAGTGTTGTTCTCATTTTCATCTTTCAAATGACAGGGATGTTGAACATTTCATCATATGTTGCTTTACTGCTTTTATTTTTTCATCTGAAAAATGTCTATTCACTTCAGATGTCCTTGTTGAGTTGGTTCTTTGGAATTCATTTTTTAATGTACTCTAATATTGTGAGAACTCAATTCTGATTTTGTGGATAGAATTTTTGTTCAGTGAGAAAGGGAGAGGGAAAGATACACAGACAGTGGGAGAGAGAAAGAGAGATAGACACAGAGATAGACAGACAAACAGGCGGAGACAAAACGAAACTCTCCAAAATCAAAGCTATGTCCTTGATAATCTAGCTTCTTCCCCCTCCTAACAGCACATTCAATTTTATGAATCCATAGTGGGTTGAATTAACATCAAGTAGAGTCCCCTACATGATTCAACCATCTTCCAAAAGCTCCATCTCTGAACACATATAACTTTGGGGGGATATTTTAGATTTAAACTATAACATTTTTACCCTTTGGCTACCAAAGGCTCATATTTACATCATTATACAAAATACATTTAGTTTACTTCTAAAAGTCACCGAAGTCTTAACAGTTCCAGCACTGTTTAAAAATCCAAGTCTAAATTCTCCCCTGAGCATCCAGCAAACTCTTAGCCATGAGCTCTTGCAAAACATCAGAAAGAAGCTTAAATACTCCCAACATATCATGGCATAACATACATTCTATTCTAAAACATAAGAGTAGAGGAGTAGAAAAAATGTATGTGTCAAATGTACCAATAAAGAACTCAATTAAAAAAGCAGACCCAAGCAAGACCAACAACCAGCAATGCACGCATTAATCCTGTCGCTCCATGTCTAGTACCCAGGGCAAGTGATGTTGAGATATGAGCTCCAAAAGGACCTTACGGCCTTGGTGGTTGCCCTTCACATAGCCTCTCTGCTGGGATGGCTCTGTTCCCTACCTGTGGCTTTCCTTGGCCAATATCCACACTCCTAACAGCAGGTGGGAGAAGCTAGATTATCAAGGGCATAGCTTTGATTTTTGGAGTTTCTCTGTCTCTGCCTCTCTTCCAACTTCCTAGGATCTCCATTTTACCTTCAAATTGAGTCTCATAGTTTCTAAAATTGTCTTCTCAAGGAGTTCTATGATCTTATAACACATATTTGCCTGATCTCTGAGGCCTTCCTTTGAAATTGGGGGAGGGTAGTCTGCATAACTCTAATTCCTACAGTCTGCATATTTGAAAAATCAAACCAACGTGTAATGCCATGGTGTACCATGAGCTCAAGCAGTAGCTAGGGTTCATTGGAACTTGGTGCAGTGCTCTTTCATGTCTAGATAACTGAACTCCTAAAATTAGGGATATAATTCCCTAGATATTCCTGATTCCATGATGGGTGAGATCTAGCCAACTCCTGAGATAGCTTCAAGGCATATTTCCTGTTGTCCCAATGCAAAGTACTTGGCTTCTTTATAATGGCACAGGTGTTTTTGCAACCATACTCTTCTTGACTCCAGTTCTACACATCCACACAAATAACTGCAGAGAAATGTTTGCAGCAGCTTTATTTCTGTCATTCAACCTCTGAAGCAACAAGTAAGCCCTTCAGTATATGTTTGGATAAATTAACAAGGAGCTAAAAAGATGTGAGCTATTTGACCATGAAAAGACATGAAGGAAACTTAAACGCATAATACTAAGTAAGAGAAGCCAATACGGAAGACTACACATTTATAATTCCAACTCTTTATCACTTTTTGAAAGAGGCATACTGTGGAAATAGTAAGTGATTACCAGAGGTTAAGTGGGATAGGATGAATAGGCAGAGCATTGATGGAGCAGCAAAACCATTCTGTATGATATGTTAATAGTACGTGTCTTCATACAGTTGTCTAAACCCACAGACTGCACCATGCTAAGAGTGATCTCTCAGGTAAACTATGGACTTTGGGTGACAGGGATGCATGTGAATTGATTGTAATGAATGAATCACTCTGTTGCCACTGTGGATAGTAGGGGGTTCTGAGAATATGATAAGATAGAGGTAGATGGGAACTATGTAATTTCTGCTCAGTTTCGTTGTTATCTAACACTTCTCTTAAAATATAGTTTGCTACTGATAAAAAGAAAATGCCTGTGGAATTCTTAAACAGGTATCTGAGTTTATTTTGAAATAGCCATACAATATTTGCTCAATGTTGAAGTCTCTGAGTGCCTTGAATTTATTTTTGGTTTCCAGTTGGTTTGAGTTAAGTTCCATTTAAGGTTCAGACATTGCTGTTTATTGATTTGCATCATCTTTTTTTTAATCCAAAGATTACTACCTCCTTCTCTTGCTCTTTCTTTAATATGTACTTGTTAAATTGATGGAAACTTTCCTAGCTTTCCAAATTTTGCTATTTATGTTCTCATGACATGATACAGGAGTTGTTCTTTCTCTTATATTTTGAAGAAATGAATGACATTTAGCATTACTGATTTCATTAGATTCCATTTTTCTGATGTTGTTAGTAAGAATTCTTTGTAGGCAGAATTATGTATATTCATCAAGAATCCATTATATTCTGGCTTTTCCTGATTTTTTTTCCTGTTTTTTTTGAGTTAGTGACAGTTAATGCTTATCAAAATCATCATACCATTGATTGTTATAAAATGATGACACCTTGATTCCATCATTCCTTTTCTAAATTGCATCCCTAAGTTCGTTGCCTTTATTCACTGAAATAACTATGAAAAGTGAAGTTTCCCTCATTATCTATTAGCTACCAAAAAACCCCTTATATAATGAAGACAGGCTACATCATTTGAGTTTTCCTCCTCATTGTCTAGTGTCCGAGATAATATGGCTGCTTCCCTCACCAAAGTGATCAATAAGGTAGAAGTCACAATCCAGTCTTGCCAGAACAATGGTATCACTGACTTGTTCCTTGAATCAATGATCAGTTGTAGTATGCTAATATACTATTTGTTACTCTATTTTTATTTAATCAAAAGGTGTCTCATATATTGTGGAACCATTAGTAAAGTGATCTACATTTCTTAATTTCCTAGATATAGAGCCTTCTTCTCAACAGACTGTTCATGTAGCATAGGGGCAAGAGGTTGTTAGACACTGTGGCTGGCACAAGGCCTCAGCTTCTGTGTGTGTGGCAGCACTTGCACAGCTTTGGTTACTACCACCTTGTAGGAAGTAGTGTGGCAGATGAGGGAGTATGGTCAGATGTTCAAAATAACTGGTCATCTGCATTTTTATAAACCATCTCCTCATCTTAAATGTGACTAAATAATGTGAAATTTTAAAATATCACTGCACAAGCCAAATAAAACACATCTATAAATATATCTATGTTGTGATCCACTAGCACATTACTCTTACAGTAGGTGATTTAATGCATTCTTATTAATTCTTCTGCCTTCTTTCATTTCCTTTTGAAAGCTGGTGAGACACATGTTCTCCTCATGAGGCTCTAGTCTCTCTCTCACTTTCAGATTGCTACCAGTACTTTAGGAAGCACTGGTCAAACCAAATGGTCCACTTTACCGACAAGCTTCTGGATTATGGAGGACAAATGTGTTGCCTAATGTCCAGTGGCATCCTGGATGGTCTATGTTAATGTAGTGGCCTTCCATGGTATAGGACAACTTCTTATTAGCAAAGTATCAGTCTAGAACCATCATTCTCTGCACACCTCTCCACTCTATATGCCTCTGCTTTCCAAGAGTCTGGCTTCCTGCATGTGCCCAATTGCTTCAAAGCAGAGAGGAAGAAGAGAACTAACACTGATCAAGATTCCTGTAGTAGGACCTTGTCGCATACATTTTAATAATTAATTATCACCCAAAATCTCCATGACAGGGAATTGTTTTTTCTGTTTTGAGTAAATGAAAGTAACTGAGGCTCAGACATTTCTCACTTTCGCTTGGGAACACAAATACTGAGTAAGGGAACTGGCCAGTCTGTGTGACTCTGAAAGCCTGTGTTCTTTCTGTGACTTCATGTTGCCTCTCATCTCCAAGCTCCCAATGACACCCAATGTCATTTTCTTAATTTCGGCAGCACTGACTGTAACCTCAGCCAGATGGCCCAAGCGGCAGGGCTGATTTCCTAGAGGACAGCCAAGGACCACAAACAGCATGTCGTCTTGAAGTTTTCTGTCCTAGCATTGCTTCTGCTCTTCCCTCTCCTTTTCAAATTGCTTTTCTGAAACTCATTTGCTAGCCAGGACAAATGTAATGTCCATGTTATGGTCCTGGCCAGAACCAGATCCAATGCTCCAATGAGATGACTGATTTAAGTCTTAGAGGGAAACACGACATAGGGTTTATAGTGTTAGTAGAAATCAGCAAAGGATAGTGAAGCACCCCATGGCTCTCAGTGGCAGGGACTAGCTACTGCTGCCCAAGCACTGCTGTGGCCTTGGAAGAAGAAAACAGCCACTGCTGCCTCAGAGCACAGCAGGGCAGGAGCTGGGGAATGAATGGTGTCTCTTACATCTATAGCAAACAAACAAAAATACAGACGAAGGTAGCGAGTGGAACTTGGAGACACAGAAAGAACAGCCGTTGTTCCTCAGCTTTTCTGCACACTGCTGTCACCCGGACAGACATGGGCCATGATCTGAAGGGCACCTCTGTTGGGGAAGATCAGATAGCTCACCATTGTTCCCAGCACCGCTGCTTCTCCTTGGCTGAATCCCAGCCCGTTAGCAGCCAAACACACCTTCAGCTCTGCACTGGCAGACGTCAAAGCCTCCACCATCTGGGCCAGGCAACTGGCATTTTCAAGTTCATGCTCGAAGTTCCCGAATACAAAGGCTATCTTCTCTCACAGGCACAGCTGCGTTGTGAACATCTGTACACCCCTGCTTTTCCCACAGACCTAGACTGTGCTCTACATTCTCTCTCTCTCTCTTTTTTTTGCTTTACACTTTTTCTCAAACCTTTAGCTGTAAGCTATTTTTTTTCCCCTGAAGCTCCTGTGCTTCCAGCCCAGAGCACCAGCCAATTATGTTATTTTCATTTTATGAATATGCATATAAAACCTCAATGTATTTTTGAGAGAAATTGCAAATTTGATCTGCAGGCAGTGTGATGCTATTTCTGCTAATGGGTAGAAGCACTACTGAATTACACCAAGAACCAGTCAGCTAGTTGTGTGTTCTCAGAGAGTATTTTAAATCTGAGGGGAGCAAAACTTCATTTTCACTGTGTTATTGATGCTTGGACAAATAGGTTCTCATTTTCCAAACAAGCAACAGAAGGTTTTGGTGGCGTTTCAGTGCTGAGGCTCTAACCAGAGCTATGCTAAGCACATGCCCTTCCACAGGAGCTTCCCACAGCCTCAGAAGGTACATTGCTGCCCATGTAAATACTTAGAGAAGAAGTTGCATAACCTTTTGTCCACAATATATACTGGAAGTACTTTGCTTCAGAAATCCTGATGTGTTTCCTAATCACATAAGAATTAACATTTCCCTCCTCACGTTATCAACAAAAATGTTGCAGACCCCCTTTTCGATTTCTCCAAGTACCTTTCTCTTCAGCCGATTTCATTGATATTTATATCTCACAAAAGAGTATGTTGTGTGTCTTCTTCATTGGCAATACAGATGGGAATTAATAAAAATAATAACACAAAGGATCAGTTTCTCTGCCACATCAGTATAAAAATTAACTGTTTATACAACTCGAAATTTCTGGCAAATTAAACTAATGTTAGACTAATGGTAAGTTGGTTTATTAAATGCTACATATTTTACTCTAAATGTTAGTTGGATCCTATTTGTTGATGGTATTGTTGAGTTCTTTTGTACAGTTACTAATTTTTGTCTAATTGTTCTGTTGAGAGAGCAGTAGTGGAATCTATAGCAATTATATATTATCAATTTTTCTTCATTTTAATAATATTTTGTAGCTCTGTTATTTGGTACACACACATTTAGGAATGCCAGGTCCTCATGTTGGATTTATATCTTGTTATTATATAATGCCCCTATATGATTTTTATAATTTTATCTACAGTCTACATCATGAGTAGTATTAATATATTCATCTCTATATGGATTTTGTTCATGTTTTAAGGGTATGTTTTTTAAATGATGTATCATTTTGTCAGTTAAGTGATATATTAACCTCATACCATTTTAAACTTTTCTGTTTATAATAAAATTTTCTAGATTTCTCTGTACATTCTTCTAAAACTATTGTATCAATGTTATAATTTTTATATTAAACATTAAATGTAATTTAGGAAACTCAGCAGGAAATTTAGGAAAGCCTGTTGTATTTATCTACATTTTTGTTTAGTGTATTTCCCTTTCTTGTTTGAAATATGGGCTTTCCTTAATTTTATCATTCTTTTTAAAAATTTTTAATCTGTATTAGTACATTACATATACACATCATGATTGCACTCCATAATGGGGATTTGTACCAGTATAAGACACAACTTAATTCTCATTTTTTCCCATAGCCCTACCCACCCTACCGCCCCCCATTACACATAAAATTTGTTGCCTTTTTTTGTTACAATCTCATCATTTTTCCCCCTTCTCCCTATTTTACATTGAGCATTTTCTATTTCACAATATATAACATACAATTCTAGGACTCACTTACATCTTTATTCTCTCATACCAGAGAAAAGATGCTATATGTACCTATCTGTGCCCTATTTATTTCACTTATGAGGATATCCTCAGGGTATGTCCATTGAAGTAGAAATGATTCAAACTTATCATTTTTTATGGCAGAGTAATACTACATTCTGTAGAAGAACCACAGCTTTTTTATCCAGTCTCCAGTGGATGGACACTTGGGTTGTTTCTAAGATGTAGCAATCACAAATTGGGCTGCTATAAACATGGGTGCACATATGTCACTGAGATATGAGTCTTTTAATTCTTGTGTGTATATACCTAGCATGACAATGGGCAGGTCAAATGGGAAATCCAATCCTAGCTTTTTGAGGAATCTCCAAACTGATCTCAAAAGGTGTTGTACGAGTCTACAGTCCCACCAACAGTGGAGAAAGGATCCTTCTCCGCAGCCTCGCCAACATTTGCCATTGGCTGAATCTGAAATGGCAGCCATTCTACTTGGAGTGAGATGAAATCTCAATGTTGTTTTCATCTGCATCTCTCAAATGACTAACTATGTTGAGCATTTCTTCATATACTTGTTAGCTGCTCTTACTTCTTCCTTTGAAAAATATCTGTTCATTTCAGATGCCCATTTTTGAACTGGGTCATTAAATTTGGGTGGGCTGATTTTTTTGAGGTCTTTATATATTCTAGATAGTAGCCCTTTGTCTGAGGAACAGCTGGTAAAGATTTTTTCCCACATTGTTGGTTGCCTGTTTGCACTGTTGGTGGTTTCCTTTGCTGTGCAGAAGCCTTTTAAAAGAATGAGGTCCCATTTATTGATTTCCTCATCCAATTCCTGTCCTATAGAAGTTTTGTTCATGAAGTCTTTCCCTAAGCCAGTGTCTTTCAGGGTTTTACCTAACCTGTTTTGTAGTAGGTTTAGAGTGTCTGTTTTAATATTTAAATCTCTTATCCACTTTGATTTTAGCTTGGTACACAGTGAAAGAGTTAGATCAAGTTTTAGTCTTTGGCAAGTTAAAGCCCAATTTTTCCAGCACCATTTGTTAAAGAGGCTATCTTTCCTCCATTAAGGATTTTTGGCCCCTTTGTGAAAGATGAGGTGGATGAGTGTATCTGGAGTAGTTTCTGAGTCTTCTAGTCTACTCCGTTGATCCTCGGGTCTGTTACTTTGCCAGTAAGACGCAGTTTTTTATCACGGTGGCTTTATAGTATAGTTTCAAGTTCAGAGTTGTAATACCCCCCACCATGTCCCTGTTGCTTAGAATTGCTTTGGCTATTCTAGGACTTTTGTGATTCCAGATGAAAGTTTGCATTTTTTTCCTCTAGATCTGTGAAATATCCTGTTGAGATTTCAATCAGGATTGCATTGAATGTGTAGAGTAGTTTTGGGAGTATAGCCATTTTCACAATATTGGTTCTTCCTACCCAGAAGCAAGGTATGTCTTTCCATTTTTGGATATCATCTTCTATCTCCTTTTTCAGAGTGCTATAGTTTTCAGAGTAGAGGTCTTTCACCTCCTTTGTTAGATTGATTCCGAGGTATTTTATTTTTGGGGTGCTATTGTGAAAGGGACTGACTCTCCAATTTCTATCTCAGTGGGTCTACTGTTTGTGTATACGAAGGCTATTGATTTTTGAACTTTGACCTTGTAACCAGCTACACGGCCAAAATGGGTGATTAGGTCTATGAGTTTTTTAATTGAGTTTTTAGGATCCTCTAGATAGAGTATCGTGTCGCCAGCAAATAATGACAATTTAACTTCTTCTTTTCCAGCCTTTATGCCTGTTATTTTTTTCTCTTGCCTAATTGCTATGGCTAATATTTTCAGAACTATATTGAGCAGAAGTGGTAAGAGAGGACACCCTTGTCTTGTTCCTGATCTTAGTGTGAAAGGTTTCAATTTTTGACCATTTAGTATGATACTGGCTGAAGGTATCTCGTAGATAGCTTTTATTAGTTTGAGATACAGACCATCTATTCAGATCTTCGTAGGGTTTTGGACATAAATGGGTGTTGTACTTTGTCAAATGCTTTTTCTGCATCATTGGAGATGACCATATGATTTTTGTCCTTAAGCCTGTTAATATAGTGTATAACATTGATTGATTTACGTATGTTGAACCATCCTTGCATCCCTGGGATGAATCCAATTTGGTCAGAGTGTATAATCTTTTTGATAATTCTCTGTATTCTGTTTGCCAGGATCTTATTGAGAATTTTTGCACCAATGTTCATTAGAGATATTGGTCTGTAGTTCTCTTTTTTGGTTGGGTCTTTCTCTGCTTTTGGAATCAGGGTAATGGTTGCTTCCAAGAATGAGTTTGAGAATACTGCTTCCCTTTCAATTTCATTGAAGAGTTTCAGAAGTAGAGGCACTAACTCTTCTTTAAAAGTTTTATAGAATTCAGCAGTAAAACCATCAGGTCCAGGGCTTTTCTTTGTTGGCAAGTTTTGGACTACATTTACAATTTCACAGATTGTTATTGGGGCATTTAACGTTTCTATATCTTCTTTATTCAGCTTTGGGAGTTCATATGTGTCTAGAAATCTATCCATGTCTTCTACATTTTCCATTTTATTGAAGTATAAATTTTCAAAGTAGGTGTTTATTATCCTCTGGACTTCCTCGTAATTCCAGTAGTAATTTCTCCATTCTCATTTCTAATAGCATAGTTATGGGCCTTTTCCTTCCTTTGTTTAATGAGTTTGGCTAAGGGTCTATCAATTTTGTTTATCCTCTCAAAGAACCAACTTTTTGATTCATTGATTTTTTGAACCGTTCTCTTGGTTTCTATTGCATGAATTTCTGCCCTGATCCTTATGATTTCTTGCTTATTGTGAGCTTTGGTTTGTTTTGCTCTTCTCTTTCTAGGCACTTGAGGTTCAGCATTCAATTGTTTATTTGAGCTTGCTCCATTTTCTGATTGTAGGCTTTCACTGCTATGAATTTTCCTCGTAGAACTGCTTTTATTGTATCCCATAAATATCTGTACGTTGTACTGGGGTTATCATTTAGTTGTAAGAACTACTCAATTTCTTCTCTAATTTCTTCTGTGACTTATTGGTTGGTCAGCAGAGAGTTGTTCATTTTCCATGTGTTTGTGAAGATCCTGGGCTTTCCTTTGCTATTCAGCTCCAATTTCAGGGCACTATGGTCCAGCAGTATACAAGAGATAACTTCGATCCCTTTATATTTGCTTAAACCTGTTCTATGAATGAACACATGGTCTATTTTGGAGAATGATCCATGAGCAGCTGAGAAGAATGTAAATTCTGACTTTGTGGGGTGAAATACTGTGTAGGCATCTATTAAGTCCATTTGCTGAAGAGTCTGGTTGAGCTGCAGCATTTCCTTAGTGACTTTTTGTCCAGTCGATCTGTCTCTTTGTGACAGTGGGGTATTGAGGTCCCCTACTATTATTGTATTGGAGTTTATCTGGTTATTCAAGTCCATTAATATTTGTTTTATATTGCTATGTGCCTTAGAATTTGGAGCATATCCCCATTATGGAGTGCAATCATGATGCGTTTATGTAATGTACCAATAAAGATTAAAAATTTTTTTTAAAAAAAGAATATTGAGCATAGATATTTAAGACTGTGATTTCTGTCTCTTGGAATTTTCCCTGAACTAAAAGATAGTGTCCATCTTTATCTCTCTTTATCAGTTTTTCCTTGAAGTCTATTTTGTCTGCCGATAAAATCGCCACTCCTGCTTTCTTGCTGTTTCCTGTCGTATGGAGTATTGTTTTCCATCCCTTTACTTTCAGTCCATGGGTTTCTCTCTGAATTTGGTGTGTTTCTTGTATGCAGCAGATTGTAGGATCTTGCTTTTTGATCCACTCTGCCAGTCTGCATCTCTTAATTGGCGCGTTGAGTCCATTGACATTAATGGTTATGACTAATATAGGTAAATTTAGTGCTGCCATGTTTTCCTGTTCTTGGCTGTGTTATTCTACTTCTGCCCTTTCCCCATCAGTTTCTTGTTTGGTCCTATGGATTGACTTGGTTAGATCTCATGGATTTGTAACTTTCCTTATTTTTTACCAAAATATTCTTTAAAATGTTTTTGAGCACAGGTTTTGTATTTGTGAAGTTTTTCAGGTGTTCTTTGTCATGGGAGTATCTTATTTCCCCATCAATTTTGAAGGATAGTTTTGCAGGATACATCAGTCTGGGTTGGAAGTTGTTTTCCTTCAGGGCTTGGAAGACTTCACTCCAGGCTCTTCTTGCATTGAGTGTTTGAGTGGAGAAGTCTGCTGTGATACTGATGGACTTCTCTTGGAATGTAACTGTCTTCTTTTCTCTGGCTGCTTTCAGTATTTCATTCTTTTTTTTTTTTATCTTGGACTTTTATGATTATATGTCTAGGTATAGATTTTTTCATGTGACGGGCATGTGGCATTCTGTGTCCCTCACATATTTGTATGTCCAATTCTTTACCTTTTTCTGTGAAGTTTTCTGCCATTATCTCTGTGAATAGCTTTTTGATGTTTTTGGAATGTCTCCTGCTTCCTCAGTGACTCCAATCAATCTTATATTATTCTTCTTTGAATCATCTAGGAGCTGTTGGATTGACTTTTCATTATTGCTTGCTTTTTTCCATAGATTATGCCTTTCCTATTCATTGCTAGAGGTCCTGTCTTTTAGGTCTGAAATTCGGTCTTCTGCCAAATTCATTCTATTGGGCAAACTTTCATTTTCTTTCTTAATTTCCTGGGCTTCTACTTGTAGGTGTTTAAAAGGTTTCATTGCTTTTGCTATCTTGGATTCTATCAACTCCATGATTTCCTTTTTAGCTTTATTAATCATCACATATCTCTGCTTTCATCTCAGAGATCAGTTCTGATTTCCGTTTTACTCGATCTGCTTTGGTTACCATTTCTGAGGACCCTGGAGACTGGCCTTCTGACTTCTCTGTTTCCCTTCTCCCTGTGTTACCTGGAGGTGAGGATCTTTGTATCTGAGACTTTGAGTGTTTCCACATCTCTGACCTGCCCTGTTTTCTGGCACTGTTTGTTGCAAGTTACTTTCCTCTTAATAGTTAGGAGCCTTAAAATAGCAGTGTTTCCTGGGTTGTTCTTTACAGTCTGTATTGGGACCTAAATAAAAACCCCTAGTTCTGGCACACCATATGAGGCACTCAATCAATACAGTCAGAACACCTTCTCCTGTCTGCTTTAGAGGCAGGAATGCTCTGGCTCCTGCACTGGTACAATGGTGCTGCCTGAGGTTCCAATGGACCCACCTGCTCACCAATACAGAGTCTCTGGGCTCACTTGTGCAGTCGGCCTGGAGGCCAGTAAGATGTAGGCCTTGTGCAGCTGCAGTGGTAGTGGCTGATTTTCCAACAGGCTCACCTAATCAGCAATACAAGCTGACTGGATGTGCTTCTGCAGTTGCCGTGGAGTTAGTCAGACTCTGGCCTGCTAACCTCAGTCCCTTTGTTCTCTTCTGGTGTGAGCCTGGAGGCCAGTAAGCTCTAACCCCGGTGCAGATTTGGTGACACAGTCACCATTTCTCGACACACTTCCTGCTAACCTCAGTCCCTGGGTGCTCTGCCGGTGTGAGCCTGGAGGCCAGTAAGCTCCAACCCGGCCAAGATTCGGTGATGCAGATTAGGTGGTGCAGTCGCCATTTCCCAAGCCACCCACTGCTAAACTCAGTCCCTGGGTGCTCTTCCACCATGGGCCTGGAGACCAGTAAGCTCCATCCCCGGCGCAGATTTGGTGACGCAGATTTGGTGGCCCAGTCGCCATTTCCCAGCCGCCCGCTGCTAAACTCAGTCCCTGGGCGCTCTTCCAGTGTGGGCCTGGAGGCTTGTAAGCTCCAACCCCGGTGCAGATTCGGTGGCACAGTCGCCGTTTCCTGAGCCACCTGCTGCTAACCTTAGTCCCTGGGTGCTCTTCTGGCATGGGCCTGGAGTGTAGATGATATTTTTAACTTTCATGAAAATATACATATATAATTTTTTTTTTTTTTTTGAGACAGGGTCTCGCTTTTGTAGTTCAGGCTGGCCCTGAACTCACCCTCAAACTCACAGCCATCCTCCTGCCTCTGCCTCCCCAGTGCTGGGATTATAGCCATGAGTCATCATGCCTGGCACTGTGGTATGTGGTACTGATTGCTGGTGAGCATGAGTCGCCACACCCAGCATTGTTGTATGTGGTCAGTGGGGATCTTATCTGGGACCATATGCTTGCAAAGCAGGTACCAGAATCACTGAGCTAAATCCCTGGCCCCTAGATAATACATATTTTGTTAATGGCAGAGATGTGAACTAGATTCTCACTAGGTAGGAATCTTTTAACAAGTCTGTGACAAGCCTAACTCTCCTATTCTGTCATATACTCTCTACAGGGATTTCTCAGTGACACTGAAGGACACAATGAGTTTCTTTTAAAGATCCCTTTTTGTGGATGAACAAGCTCTCCAAAAGGGTGTGCCCGAGGAATTAATAAAAACTGAACAGAAAGAATTTATTTGATCCTTTATCTTGAAAATACCTACAGTAATATACCAGTTTGTTGACTTCTTCATTCCCACCAAAACATTTGCCCATGAGATGCAGTTCCTTACCATTAAGGCTCTATTACAAACCTTGTCCTATAATTTAAAAAACTTTCATAAATATTTCACAAAATTAATATTTACCAAAGTCATTAAAACTTTTCTCTTTTGGGTGGTTGAAAGTGTTAATTGATGTAATTTCTCAACATTAAAAAATTATTATGTTTTATACAAGTAGTTCTTGTTTGCTATGAAAAAAACTAATACAATAGAGATAAGGATAAAAGAAAAATATATTATCAGGCTGGGGGTTTAGCCCAGTGGTTTTGGCAATTTCCCTGCAAGTGCAAGGTCTTGAGTTCAATCCTGGTAACCACATACAACAATGCCAGGCATGGAGACTCACGCCCATCAACAATCAGGACCCCATACCACAGTGCTGGGCATGATGGCTCATGCCTGTAATCCCAGCACTTGGGAGGCTGAGGCAGGAGGATTGCTGTGAGTTCAAGGCTGAGCTCAGGGCCATCCTGAACTACAAAAGCGATACCCTGTCTCAAAAAAATCCCCCCAAACATTATTTAATTAGATATCAGCACCATTCACATTTACATACATGTTTTATTGTCAATAATTTCAAAATTACAAAAAGGTAGTAAGAATAATAAAAGAATGTTCATATACCTTCACTCAGATTCTCTATGTGGCTCTTCTATGTTCCCTATGTATATTTTCTGTATCCGTCTCTGTTCTTTATATATCTATACACATAAATATGAATATGTATAAAAGTTAAAATCTTTATGAATTATTTGAATGAAACTTGTCTATCACAACTCTATAATCTGAAGTATTCAGGATATGTTTCCAAAGAATAAGGACCCCTCATTGCCTAGCCTCTATTTACTAATTAAATTTGGGAAATCAAATATTGATACAATATTCTTGATTAACATAAAGTTCATATCCAAATTTTATCAATTGTTTTAATAACTTTATAATAAATTTTTCTCACTCCTGGGTCACGCTCAGTTATGTGCAAAATTTGTCACATTTTCCTGGTCTCCTTTGTATATGTGCTGCCGAAGCGAGCACTTCCTCGTCTTCTTTCACTCAGACCTTTTTCTCAGCCTGTACTTATCTTTTACAACATGGCCATTTATGTGGTCTGTAGGCCAGTTGTTTCTAGAATGCCTCCCAATTTTTCTGGTATTTCTTAATTTTGAAAAGGCTCTGAGAGTGTTGTTGAAACTAACTGTCAGCCTTGGCTTCTCATTCTCTCCAGAGCCTAATGTACACTGGCTTTTGTCTCTATCATTCTTCCAAGATTGCTTTTATTCAAGTCACCCGTGATCATCTTGTCACAAAGTTGAGTGGGGAATTCCCAGTCCTCCTCTGACTTAACCCCTCTCAGAATTTAACAAAGTTCATCTGTCTCCTCTTTGAAAGTAGTGTGCTTTGTCCCTGGCCTCCCTCCCACGGCACTCTCTGTTGTCCTTCCTTAGAGTTCTCTACTTTTCCAGAACATTCACTTAACTTTCTTCATCTTCCTGTCCTCCCCCACCATCCTATACCACAAAGCTGTATCCCAGACTCCTTTGCTGTGTGTATTCATTTAAAAATTGATTTAAATATCATTTGTATGTGACACCAAATCTAAATACAGCCTATGATTCACTCCTGGCCTCTAGATCATGCATCCCACTGTGTGCATCTTGTTTGGAGGTTCAGTGGTTCTCTCCACTTACCCTGCCCACTGCAATCTCCATGCTTTTATAAAGCCTGCCAATGGCCTCTTGTTGTGGACGAGGCTATGTGGGGAATTTCTGGAGCCCAGACTGTGCAACTGTGCTCCACACTCCTGGGGTGGGGCTGATGGGACCCGCCTTGGGGAATAGAAATTCCTGCAGAAAGCTGTGTGCTTTCTGGCTGCAGGGAGAGCAGTTGTCATCACAGTAGTCCTGTGACAAGAAAGCATCTGCTGAGGACAATGTGAAGAATACTAGTTCCTTATTGTCTTGGCAGGACATGGATATAGGGAAGAACCTCTACTCTTTCACATACTCCCTTGTAAAGGTTTATTATATTCCTTATTTTTCAAAATATTTCTTCAACTCATTGTTCCACAAGGGACACACAACTGCTTTCCCGCAATGCTCCGTGCTGGCTAATAAAAGCAGGAAAACCACAAAGATTGCTGAGTCTGTCCACTAGAGGCAAAGTTCTCCTGGACCATTTGCATCTAAATATGATCTGTCTTTTTATTCCCTGTTAGTCCTCCTTCACAGGTAACCACATATCTGAACAGCCCCCAGCAGACCCTCTGTTCAGAATGAAAATATAACTCTGCTATAATGCAGTAAATGACTTCACACTGACATAATGTAGCATATGCAGTGATTTCACACCATTTCTTTCTTTGATTCTATCAGGTACATCTTCTTTTGCATACTTTACCCTTCTACACTGAGAATATTTGTTTTCCGGTACTTTTTTATTTGCCGTTCTCTGCCCAGAGTCGTCTTCCTCTAGGTGATGATGGGGCTTAGTGTCTTACTTCAATTAGGAATCTGGAGGGAAGTAATCCCATATTAGGCTGTTTCCTAACAATCCTATTTAATGTAGGAATATTCCTCACACCAATCCTATCATTATTTATTCTATTTTCTTTCTTCTTTTCTGTTTTTTTTTTTTAATATAGCCTTGTTATATACTTCAGGGAGACCTTAAACTTACTTTGTAAACTGAGATGGCCTCAAACTCACCATCATTCTCCTGCCTCAGCCTCTTGAGTATGTGATCACCAGTGTATGCCACTATCCTGGCTTTGCTTTATTTTTCATTGTTGTGCTTCTTATATATAGTTTGTCCTACCACCCCCTACTAGAATGTTAACTTCACACTTACAGACATTTTACCTAATCTTATATGGAAAGATCTTAGAATAATTCCTGGCTCATAGTAGAACAGTCAGTAAATATTTGTGTGGTGCATGAATTAATATCTTTTCTGAGCTTTTCCATAATAGAAATGTCTATTAGAATGTTTGAATAATGTTCTCTCTGTGGCTTTGGTAGTTACTTTCTTACTTAGTAATGTGCCCTGAAAATCTTTATACATGTCAAAAATAGGTCTAAATCATGTTAATACTTTTAAAATATTTCATTGTGTAGAAGTATTGCAGTGATTTATTCAAACTTAGTTGATGGGCAGTTGGATTCTTTTCTTTTTTTTTAAACTATTTCAAACAACAGTATAATAAATAACATACATTGAAGTCTTTTGTAATCTAGTATGTGAAATAAGTAAGTGTCCAGTTTGTGCAATTTGCTGGCTTGAACAGTGGATTGGTAAAGCAGAGACAAATGGGACATGAGTTCAGGGAGCTAATGACCTACTGAAGGACACAGATAATGATAGAGAAGAATTATGAGTACTGAAAGGATTGGTAAAGAGTCACAATGTACTGGAAAAATTCAAGGATAGCAATTGCTTACCAAAAATAGATGAAGATAAAATAAAACTTTCTGGACGGCTTACATATTTGAACTTAGGCCCAATAAAAATGTTGCCTATCAAAAGATCTTCAGTGCCAAAAAAGTACTATATCAAAAGAACTACAGGAAAGACTCTTGGCTAAGATTTCCCTCTAGTTTCATGGGAATAGAAAGTGGGTGAGTGATGACACCAGAAAGGTAGATTGAGGCAAAACCACATGACAGGTCAAAATCACTGTCAAAGGATCCATGGGTTGAGAATAATGTAGGAATGGATTGATTTAATTTACTTGTTATACTGTGGCATTTTTTGGAAGAAAATATAGCTAGGCTCTCTTGGTCCTTGAGATGATAGACTTATTATCTTCAAATGTTCTGTTATTTACAAAGAAACTGTACACTTATATTTTTAAAAATATGGAACTTCCTGAAATTTAACTGTTGGTTTTCAATTAGTATTTTTAAAAACATTATTTCTTGAATCATGAGACAAGAGGTATAAGACCCCTAGTTGGCCACTTTCTAATGGGTGTGTGTCCTGGGCACTTGTGAACTTTCTTTGACGGGATTCTATTTTCAGTGACATGAATTCCATGTGGAGGGCAAGACATTGAACTGTAGTAAAAATACTATTTTACCTCTTAATCTAATGTGTACACACATGAATATATACAAGTGAAAGAAAATTTTGGAAAGCAATACCTACCCGTAACAGTTTACCTGACTAAAAGGGAAGCACTCTTATCTAGTCCAAGTCAATCTGTTCTGAAAAGAAATGTGGTGGTCTTGACCTACTAAATTATCTTCAGGACATACAGTGATTACAAAGTAATTAAAAACACTGTCCTGACTACACTGCTTTGTCCTCTGTACCAGTGTTACTCTGTACCATCTTGTAGGGATTCTTTTCTTCCAGTATTTAGAACTTGGAGATCTAATTAATATTTAGTTTAAAAGTAGCATCTACTCCTTTTTTAGTCTCTGGAATTGTAGCATCTACTCATCATTTGAGTGGGGGATCTTGGACCTTGGAGAATTTGCACATGCTGGGCTTCCTGTTTGAATCCCTGTAGTTTTGGTCTGTCACTCTATGCCCCAGTTAGTGAGAGGAGATGGTCTGTTGGTTTTAGTGGAAGAGCTCATTCTTCTCCTTTCCAGTGATGAACCTTGAATCTCAGCCCTTTTCTCTTGACATCAAGAAATCAAGTTGTCTCCACTAATCTTCAGCTCCTATTTCACACAAATCCAGTCCAGATCTTGGTTGGAGAATTGATTGTGATGGAAGAGTCAGAAAGGTGCTACTATTTTAAGCTTTATATGATCCAAACCCTTTCTGGTTACTAAGAAACACAAATGATATAAGTTACCTTGGAATTAAATGTAGGCTGGAACATTAAGTATTTTGGGGGTCATTTTGCAAATGAGCTACTGTATTCTTAATAAATATGTCATCATCATAAATATGACAAAAGGGCATTTGCAAAACAATGATAGGCACACTAAGAAATACAAGGTTGAGAAATTAACATGTTCACACTACTTTGCTTATCTTTGCTTTGCATTATTTAGGGATCTCTGGTGACTTGAATGAAATCTTCCCTGTCCTCCAAAGCCTGCAGTGTACGGAGCTTTTAGAATATACCCCACCCTGATATCAAAGGAAGGACCCCTGTTGGAGAGGTTGACACTTCCTCTCTCATCTCTGGATTAATAGGAAGACCTGTATTCACAGGCACCTTTGTCTCCACGGGAGCACCTTAAGATATCTTTGGTTTTGATTTATATTGGTTGCAAGTATATACTGGATCAAAGCAGATAGGAATGGGAAAAAGAAGTAAAGTAAATCCAAGAGAGGAACAAAAATATAATGTTTAATTCTTTGTGTAGCTGTGCTGTGTAACAATAATTAGTCAACACTTGATTGGACATTTACCATACACAAGATGAGCGATGCTCAACTTTCCATTTTACTAGAATCCTCAGGGGGAACTTTTAGAAATTTCTAATGTCCTGATCTCACACTTAAAAACACTGATTGGATTGGTCATGATAGAACCTGGACAATGGAAGTTTTAAATAGCTCCCCTGACAATGCTAATGTACATCCCAAGCTGAGAATCAGTGTGTAAAATACTACTTTGAAAATTATTAGCTCATCTCATCCACAGTTTAATTGTTGCTATTATCAATATCCTCAGTTTTCAGTTAAGAAAACAGAATCAAAGTTAAGCATAATGGCTATTTTCATATAGGCTAGGAAGAATGGAAACCAGGTAGCTGGATTTCAGAATACATAACAAGTATAATGCAAAAGTGAAAAGAAATACAAAAATATTCACCAGGTATTTGGGCAGGGGAAGTAGGAAGATGATTACATAGGCAATGAGTTTATACCAATAGAATCCTCTTAATGTAGATAATATATCATGTATGTTAGACATATACATTTGTTATAAATAAATAGCTCATATATGTACATGACCATGGTAAAGAATTTTGAGGGGAGTAGAAGCAGGATGCTTAACAGCAGGGCAGCTTCAGGGTCACTACCTTTGCATGTGTGCAGAAGGATTCCTACATGGCTTGATGCTCTACTTTTGCTGTCTTGAAAAATTTAATACCTTTGGAATAAGAAGCTCCATCAATTTTGCACCAGCCCCCAGTGCAAACTGTAAAGGTTGATACTTTAGCCAGTCCTGAATATCAGACTCATGGAAACTGAAGAATAGCCATTCCCTGGTTTGGCTCCTGGACTGAGTCAGGTTATTGCTTCCCTGCAGGGATTTCAGAGAAGCAGCAATCCTAAATACTCCTTTGCAAATGCACAGTTTCTAGAGCAGGAAAAGCTATCTAACAGGAGAAACAGGACAATGAGCTGCATATAGTTAAACTCAATTCTAAAAAACACTGCAAAATCCTAAAGCACAGGTCCTCCATTTATAGTTGCATTAAATCTTTACAGTTCTATGATATAAAAGTTATTGTACGCCCAATTTTCTTTCCTCCTTTCCTTCCTCCCTCCATCCTCTTCCTCCTTCCTTCTCTCCCACTTCTGATATTACAAATGAATACAGGACCTTCACACTGTACCAGTTCTTCATTAAAAAAAAAAAAAAACTTTTGATTTTGCGACAGGATCTTCATAAGTTACTAAATTGCTCAGGCTGGCATCAGTTTTGCTGTTCTCCTGCCTCAGCCTCCCACAGCACTGGGACTAGAGGAGTTTCATCATGCTCAGCTGTACATGTCCTTTTTACAGATGAAGGCAGTGAAGTGCTGGGAGGTTCAGTAACTTCTTCAAGGTCACAGATAGTGCAGGGAGAGGAACCCAGCTTTGTGAGCTCCTCAGTCATACTGTGCTGACTCAGAGTCGGTGGCTTGCTCAGGGAATCACGTGAACTTCTGGCCATTGTGCTCTCCCGATATGTTCCTTACCAACGTTCTCTTTCATAATTCATTCACATAACGAACTGGGTACCACCGGAAATATTAAGGCAATGATGGAAAATTAAGATATCTGAATACTTATCAAGTCCTATTGGTGCTGTTTTCTAGTCATGCAACCAGCAAATCATTATATTTTTAATTTATTTATTTTTACTCTGTTCACCTAATTCAGCAGCTATTTATGAACATCTTTAATAAGCTGTAGATTGTGCTCCTTTCTTGAATTTCAGCACATAAGAATAGGTATGTTGTGGCTTAGAAAGCAAAAATGTCATTGTAAACAGGATTTGGGCTGCAACTTCCAGCCTCAGCTTCCTTGTTTCTAAAAAAAAAAGATCTGTTTGAAGTGGGTTGAGGGTGACAGTGAGGGGTTATAATAGCTATTGAAATGATAAATAAGAAGGCCAGGGGGTGCACCTTAGTGGCACAGTGCCTGGCAAGTCCAAGGTCCTGGGTGGGATCCCCAGTACAGAAAAAGAAAAAAAAGTACATCTTAAATGATAAACAAGAGGATGTATTGGGTTTGTAATGTACACACAGCACCTATTATTACCAAGAATGTCCCCCTGACCCAGAAGGATTGCTTACTACATGTCTGAGTAGAACTTGTAACTACATCAACAATCGTCTCTCCTTTTTATCTTTTTGTATTCTACTCTTCCCTTGAGACTAAATCAATTTTAATATCATTAAATCATAGAGGATGGAGATTTTAACAAGTAGCCTTTTTCAAGCACAGTATTTCCCCTCATCAGGGATTTCATTTTCTTCTGCTTCAATTACCAGCCATCACCTGTGGTCTGAAAATATTAAACCGACAATTCCCCCCCCAAAAAAAATTAATTAAGTTTAAATTGTGCACTGTTCCGAGTCACATGATGAAATCTCACTTTCCCACTCTGTCCAGCCCACAGGCGCTCAATTATCTTGAATCATCACAAGAAAAAGGCTGAGACCACACAGTAAGATATTCATTCTGATAGAGAGACAGGGGCCACATTCATGTAACTGTTCTCTTTTACTATTGCTCTTGTTATCTCTCACTGTACTTAATTCATAAGTTAAAGCCTCCTGTAGGTATTTATGTATAGGAAAAGCACAGTATAGACAAGGTTTAGTGTTGTGTAGCTTCAGGCATCCCCTGGAGGTCTTGAAATACATCTCAATTGAGGAAGTGGGGTGCACTCTGCTTACAGTCAGCCAGACCTCGTGACAGCAATTCTTTGTATCGTTGTATTTAATATTAACAGTATCTTATAGAAAGAGATACATTTTATAGGCGAGGAAACCGGACCTAGGAGATGATTAGTAAATTGCTCTATATTCTACAGATGGAAATCAATCCCCAAACAAGGATTCAAATGATAGCTGCATGATGCTAATGACCAGGCTGTTTAAATATTTCTATACTTGGCAGTTATTTAATATTTCTTTTTTTGTATAAACAAATTATGCATAAGTATTTATATTACACTTACATATTAGTATATAATTTGCTTAGTGATGGTATTCATTGAATGCTATTATTATACATTGAAATTGTTAGAATATTTTGATATTTAAATAGCAAGTACTCTCCCCAAAACCTGTGTATTGAAGGTTTAATTCCCAGTCCAGAAATATTCAAAAGTGGGGCCACTGGGAAGTGGTTGAATTATAAGGACATTGACCTCATGAATCCATATTTGAGCTCATAGATGAATGAGTTCATGGCTCCTAAGAGTTGGCCAATTGGAGGAAGTAAGTCGCTGGTGCTATGACTTTGAAGGGTATGTCTCATTCCGCTCTTCCTCTTTCTGCCTCCTGTCCACAGTAAGATGAGTGGCTCTGCCCTATGTTATTCTCTTTTTTTTTTATTATTTGAATTGAATTCTTTATTGGCACATTTTATATATACATCATGATCACACTCAGCAATGAGAATTTGTACCAGTATATGACATAACTTAATTCTCATTTTTTCCCATTCCCCTGCTTGCCCTATGACCCCCTCACTCCCTATGTACATATGCTTTATTTTATTTACCATCACATTTTTTCTTTCCCCTCATTATTTACCCCTACCCCCCTTTTCCATTTGAAAATTTTCTAGTTCACAGTATCTATCATACATTCTAGAACTCATTTACATCTTTAGATTCTCATACCAAAAAATACAGTATTTATACATCTATGACCTATTTATTTCATGTATGAGTATGTCTTCAAGGTATGTCCACTTCAGTATAAATGGCCCAAACTT